>APFE031165303.1:0-11428 GCA_000404065.3 Pinus taeda | reverse complement strand
GGATATGTCTTGATGGTATAACAAGACCTAGGAATTAAGTAACTAATAGTGAGAGGCTTTTCTACATGTTATGAGTTCGGGAGGGGTTAAGTTGCGTGCATAATAAAGTAAGGTAAAAAATAGAAGAAGTCTCAAGTTGAGGGAGTATAGGAAGATGTGCTTGGCTGAGACTGTATTAAGAGATTCCACCATCTAATTGTGAACGAGAGAAATTTGTGGAGTGAAAATAGTCAAGCTTGAGCGAGTCACTTCTACAAAATCACAACCCTTGTTTGAGGGTGCCTTTGTAAAGAGGTTTAGCTTATTGATCAATTATGAACATGTGTAACATCCCTTATCAATATGTATCTCCCATCCGATTACAAGTTCATCTAATATCTAATGCATGTGTTTTAACAATAGAAGTTAATATGTAGCATTGATGTTTGTGTAAAATATTTGGGATCATGTACTAGGTCATTAGGAATTGTTATTTCGTTATCACCAATATTTCATATAATATAGTTTAAATATATTGTTGTAACAACTATTATTTTTCAAGATGAAAAATGAATATCTTGCAGGTTGATTACTAGAAATATTGCCATTATAGATGGAATATAATGCTATGAATGTTATTTTTTATTTGAATGAAAATTGAATATAACTTTCATTTTGGCTATCAAAAAATTTATCATTACGGGAAAGGATTAATATTCCTTTGAAACTTCATGACAAGGTTAACACACAATATTGTGTTGAAAATTCCTTTAATAATTGTAGAATAATCAAACTATTAACTATTAGAGTAACACAATCAAATCAATAAAATGAAAAGGTCAAAACAGAGTATACATCATTGGGAAGAGGATTTACCTCTTATACCCAAGGGAATGCCCAGAAAAGAAGGAGGGGGATTGATGTGAAGGTTGTAACCCTCCAAGTATTCCCTTCCCTACTGTCCAAAAAGATTATCATTAGGTTAGAGTTTGATGCCAAGGGGGAAGATATGAGGATGATTTTACAATGTTCTCATTAAGCCTCTAGGGACAATTTTTAAACTAATATTTATCCTAGTGGAAACCTTCGGCATCAAAGGAACCACATGGGTTCAAAAATCTCGAGGCCCCATTTTGGTTCAATCCTATATGGGCTCTTTCCTTCTTCTATATCATATTCCTTCTGATACAATCAGCAAAAATAAGGGAGGTACCACTACCTACCTCAAATAAAAAGAGTATTGTGCCTAGATATGAGATAATTAAACCCAATGCAAGGTGGGGTAGTAGGGAAGGAAGCCATAACATAAAATTGACTTATATATATGACCTAAATAAGAAAGGTAAGGGACTGGTCATAAACAAGAAAAAAATGGAATTACAATATCACCTATAGGAAATCGAGACCCTGAAGAGCGTCTGAGCATGCTCGATAAATTATGCAAGGCACAAACCCAAGGAAAGAGATCCCTTATAAGAGTGGACTACTCTAGGCCATGTTCTATCGACTGATAGTGAGAAATGGTAGCGAGGGAAAACAAAGTGCAACTAAACTCTCAAAACCAAACAAAAGTAAAATTACCTAAAATGTTTGACTAAGACTCAAGCTATGATGAAGAATGGAAACAATGTGATACGAAAAATAAATTAGGATCAAGGTTGTCTAAATACCAACCCACAAATTATCCACAGTAGAAAAATACCAAAACTCGTGAAGAGAAAACCCCAAATTCAAGAGTATTAATGTCAATCGAGTTATACACACCACATCAGAAACTTCATATATTTAGAGCACCATGCATAGATTTTACAGTAAAAATTGCTAAACCACAGGGTTATGGGTTAATACCCATAACCTATCATAGCAAAGAATCTTCAAAAGGAAAAAAACCAATAAATAAAATACCCAGAGAGATATTAAATATCAATGTCTTTCCATTAAAACATGAGAGGAAATTGTTCAAATAATGTTACAGATAATGGGGTTCCTAGGGTCTTAACCCTCTCCCAAATATTACAACCATGACTTGTAGCAGACTTTTAACAATGATAAGAAAAACTAGTGACTACTAGAAAGAAGCCATATGTAGCCAACACAAATTATAACCATGGAAGGAGATGAGAAAGAAAAGTCGAGTAGCTATGTTCATTATCGTGTTGAGTGTAAGGAATGTGAGAGAGGGGTTTGTCGAGAGGATAAATTACCTCCTCTCCTTAGCCTACAATGAAGCATCCCTAGGCTCCCTCTTTGGAATAGTAATCATCTTGTCTAACCATAGCAAGTAAAATTCAATGTCTTGAAAGATAAGTTATGAAATCATAAAACATAGGTATCATAGTTGAATTGAGTAATCTTGAGTCAAGCATTCGAGGTTCTCTCACCCCAAATTTTAATGACAGTATGAATAATGTGGTTTGGATATTCAAATCAAACCCTTGTGTAGTGTATGAGGCATGACTAGAGATACATGTCAGATCTAAGTTTACTAAAACTAGAGATACATGTTAGATCTAACTTTACTAAAAGAAAACACACAAGAAGGAATTAATATTTCAAAAAAATAAAATTAAGAGCATTTATAGAGGAATATCATAAGGTAACCTAAGAGATGTTACATACACTTAAATGGTTAGGATTTAGAAATGTAAAATAGAAATTTATGATAAAATTTAGTATTATTTATATTCTTATGATTATTATATGATTAAATATGAAAATAATATCTGTAATAAGATAAAATTTTATTTATCATGAACTTATAATTAATTTTGAATAATAATAAATTATAAATGATATGCATATTGACTTTGATTGATTATATTAAAGGAGATTTTTAAATGGTTAACCAATATTTTATTATATTTATTTATAAAAGGACTTTTAAATTATGAAAATTAAAATCAATATATTAAAGGTATAGGAGTTTATATATGAAGTAGTGTGGATTTATAAGTACTATGGGAATTTAATAAAAATAACCGCTATATTTATCGGAATGATGTAATAGGGAATATTTTATTTAAAGATATATTAGGAAGATGTTTAACATGCTTTAAGAAAGAATTATAAGTGGGCCTAATAGTAAAGAGCATGTATTTGTTTCTTTGTGGTCATAGATTCAAATCTATAGGAGTAAGTATATATATACCTCAATAAACATTAACAATCAAATCATCTTAATAAGGTAAGTCTCATATCCGACAAACAAACAATGTGGTCTACTACATACTTATATTCATATGTGAATATTATTTATAATAATCTCTATCCACTACCTTAATAAATTATAGATTTATATTTCTTCATATGAAATGACTGAAATTTATAAAAATAATATTAACAAAGTTCAATCGCTAATATTATTATTTTTACATTTAAAGTATTTAAAGATAGCAGATAAAAATGATATGAATTTGAATTTGAATTTAAAAATTATTTAACTGTTATATTTTTATTGTTTATATTTATCTATTTATAATTTAGTAAATTTAAATTAGAAGGCTTTAGTAGTCAAATCATTAGGTGGGCCCATTCTCCCATAAACAAATCATTGGACCAGAAGGTGGGCCTTTCTCGGGCAATCAATTCATTAGACACAAACCCACAATCAATTCATTGGATTGAAAGGTTCAATTCAAAAGTCTTAGAATTTGCTTGCCTCCTTTGATTAAGACCATGGTTTGTTCTCCCATCCACCGAGGGTCAATTTCAAATTTCAATGGACATCTTTGTTTCATTGTGACTAGGGTTTGTTTTCTCACCTACCGAGATTCAATTCCAAGAGAGATGTTTGGCCCATTGTGATAAGGCTAGAAGAGGAGATGATGACATTTATCCAGATTTTTCTTTTTCTTTCTTTTTCTTTTATATTAATTCAAATTTCCTACTATATTTATTGAGTTTTTTCCCTTATTAGTTTTTTTTTTGTTTTCCCATTCACCCAGGTTTAATTCCAACAAACATGTTTGGCTCGTTGCGATAAGGTTCCAATTCCATTAAACATGTTTGCCCGTTGGGATAACGCTCCAATTCCGATAAACATGTTTGACCCATTGCTATAAGGCTCCAATTCCAATAAACATGCTTAGCCCGTTGTGATAAAGCTCCAATTCCAAAAAACATGTTTGGCCGATTGTAATAACGCTGCAAGAGTAAATTATGTCGTAGTCTAATTAGTCGGAGGAATTGCCCGGAAAGTTATGGAAATTCCAGTCATATTTAGAGAAAATCTCGCAAGGATTTTTGTAAATCCAAGTTACAATTGTTAAATTTCAAAATTTTAGGTGTTTTAGACGTGTCTCTATAAGATTTTTTTAATTTTTTTTGCCCGGATTCCGGATTTCTTTGAAAATTATTACCTTTGCAAAATTACTCCAATAAGACTCCAATTCCAATAAACATATTTGGCCCGTTGCCACAAGGCTCCAATTCCAGTAAATATGTTTAGCCGTAAATATGTTTAGCCCGTTATGATAAAGCTCCAATTCCAAAAAACATGTTTAACTAATTGTAATAATGCTCCAAAAATAAATTATTACCTTTACAAAATTACTCCAACAAATTACCCATTCACTATCATAATTCCCACTACATTTAACGTCTTCTTTTATACAAATTCAAATTTTTTACTAAATTTAACTTTATTTTTTATTTTATTTTACCTTTACCAAATCCCTCCTTTTTCCCCTAAATACCAGATTCAAATTTTCGTATTGACTAACTAAACTGAATTTATCTCGTTCTCATTCTTGAACCATGGGAGAAACACGCTCAGCATCAACCTACATGGTTTGAAGCTAAAAGGCCGACATTTTAGAGAGAGCGGGCATTCTGTAATTTCTATTTAAAGGGATTGGCTTCCTCATTTGTAGATATCATAGCATTACAAGCCAATCGAAACTAATTGGGTGTTGATGGCCCTTATTATTTAGTTCGGCATATTTTTAACTTAGGCATATTTTCAACTGAAGAAATCGAGTTTCATAGTCCTCATTCTGATCTGCGTTATGGATCCCTGGGAGGTACTGAGGAAAAACTCTGAACAGTATTCGGATGCTGAGTTTTGGGAAAGCTATGAACCCTCGGGGCATAGTCCATCAGCTCCAATCCTCAAAGAGCCGATTCTGGGCATAGTCCATCAGCTCCTGAAGCAGACTGGGCTATGATAATGGACGATGACGGGGAACTGAACGAGATCAGAAGTTTATGTCAGCATGAACATACAACAACTATTGGGACTTGCCGACCCAAAATTTGAGTGCACTGACTCTCTCTTTCTTGATGAGAGTCGTAAGAATCTTGATGATATTGAAATCGACTTGCCGCCCTCTGAAGATTTTTCTGTTGATTACTTCCTAAACCCTGTAGCTCTCCTAGATACATGCAGGTTGTTCTAAATTTCTTTGCTCTGCAATATATATTTTTGCTTTTTTTTAGTAGTGTTGTCTTGTATTTTTTCTAACGGAAAAATCATGCCCAAAGCAGCTTTAGATCATACGTAATCCTTTTATTAATTATGTATAGTAACATGGACTCTCAATCTTCTTGCAGCAAAGTGGAGTCAGAGAATGCAATGCACCAGTTAGAAAGAATACAACAAAGAGAAGAAACAAGCACGTTAGATAATGTTACAGTAACGTGTTAGCGAGCTAGCTGTGTCGCACATTGTAAATAAAATAGTACTGAAGTTGACATGAAGTGAACTCTTCTCTGCAGGGTGGACTGATGCAAATGAATTATCTAAATTGCCAAAGATTCAACGGTTAATACAACTTTACCAGTTGACATGAAGTGAACTGCGTCTTCTCTGCAGGGTGGACTGATGCAAATGAATTATCTAAATTGCCAAAGATTCAACGGTTAATACAACTTTACCAGTTGACATGCAGAATTCCGAAAACAGAAAACAGTATGGGATGGAGCCGAATCCATGGTTTCTGGCATGGTCATATGCTGTAGTCATATTGTTTTGACGATTGATTAGTTTCTTCACATTCAATGCCCAATTATAGTTAATCTAGTTGAGTGTGTACGTAAGAACTCATATGCTATTATTAATTTATGGTTTAAATAAGTACGTTGGATTACCAATTTTGTATATGGTATAAATATGTACGTTGCGATACTAATTTGGTTATTTGGTATTGTTATTTTAGACCTCTCTTTTCAGTTTTATGGATTTTGATTTATCATTTTTTTTACATATCATCGGTATAAAAAGTGATGAATATTTGTTATTTATTTATTTATTTATTTATTTATTAGAAAACTGACATTTATCTAAATCTTGTTGTATTGTTATTTTATGTACAAATATTTTGGAAAAAGTCAGAAGAATGTTCATATATGTATATTAATAGCTTTAGAGGTCACCCCATCTATTCCTGAAATGTGTTGGGTTGTAGCTTCGTAGCTGTCTTAAACAAATTGTAAGCATCCCTGCTCATTTCAAGAAAAATGTGTGAAAAGAAGAGTCACTACAAATCTTGTAAAGACTAGTCAATAATCTATAATAAGAGAGATATTTTTAGATTTTCCACTTGAATCTGTTTCTTTTCCATTTCATTACCAAGAGTGGTTTTGAGCCAAGAAAAATGCTATCCTTATACCACAAAAAGAAGGGTTAGCTTGACAAGGACCATAAAAAACCAAGGAAATGTTATGTCAATGGAAGCATACAGACTAAGCAATGTAAATTGATGCTTTATTACTATTATTTAATTTTGTATTTAAAGATTTTTATTTCATAATGTTTATTTTTGTAAATAGTTGGAGAAATGTGTTGCTTTATCACTTGGGAAACTAGAGTAGTGATAAAATCATAGTCTTGGATACCAATTTGGTTATTTGATGTTGTTATTTTAGACATCTCCTTTCCGTTTTATGGATTTTGATTTACCATTTGTTTTCTTAAAAAAAATGGTATTTATCTAAATGTTGTTGTGTTGTCATTTTATGTACAAATATTTTGGAAAAAGGCAAACCAATGCTCTTATAAAGAAGCATATTACCAAGTTCATAATATCAACGACAAGGTGGGGTGAATATACATGATTAAGAGTCTTGTCATATTGTTATAAAATATTTTGGGCAATGTGGTATTGATAAGCCATGGTATTGGCCAATGGTGTTGTAACAAAGTCTATTTACAAGTTAATAATATCCATGGTAAAGTGGGGGTGAATATCCATGGTTAGGAATATTTTCATATTTTTCTAAAATATTTTGATTGTGAAATAAGTTATGTTTTCTGGGCATGTGGTATTGGTAAGTCATGGTATTGGCCCATGGTGTTGTAAAAAAGCCTAATTAAAGTACAAGTTAATAATATCCACCATAAAATTGGGGTAAATATCCATGGTTGAGAATATTGTCATATTGTTATAAAATATTTTAGTTGTGAAATAGGTTATGGTTTTGGGGCATGCGGTATTGATAAGCCATGGTATTGGCCCATGGTATTGTAACAAAGCCTATTCACAAAATCAAAATATAACAAATTGAATTTTGTTGTTTTTATCACTTTGTTATTATTATTAATTGAACCAACATTTAAATGTTTGCACAATATCACTTTTTAACTGTTAACTTTTAATTTTTTTCTATTTTTTAATCAAGCCAACATTTAAATTGTTTACATACTTACATTACATCTTCACATCTACTCTATATTACATATATTACACAACATGCATAGTAATATATTACACATAAGTTTTTCTCGATCAACAATTCTTCATTAAATTCTTCTTAGAACCTACATAGGCTTCCTTACTAGGAATAAATAATTACCCTACATCTCATCTAGCATATCAAGGTCTAGCTTCATCCTCAATATGCTAATCTAGATCTCCTTTGTTGCTTCATGCACTTTCCTCAAACCTTACACAACTATGTATCTCATTCATAGAAAACTTGCAACATTACTCATGTATTTCTCTTTCTTACCTGAGAATCTCCCTCCCAATGTCTTGTTCCCTGACACATAATTGTGCTCTTGCTCACCACAAGCCCTATTGACCCTCTTTTCTAACAATTGGCCCTCTAAGCACTCTTTGTTGTCAATAAGTCTTCTAGAACCTCTTTGTTGTCAATGGACCCTCTTGGCCGTCTTGGTGTGAACAAGACCTCTTAGCCCTCCACAGGCTCTCTCATCCCTCTCAGCCCAACCACAGGTCTCAAGCCTACTCAACCTTATCCTACATAAGATTCTCTCTTTCCAACCATCTTTCATAGGCCGTCTTGGCTCTCAAGGCTCTGAGGCTTATTCAAATTTCTACACACCTTCAGATACTACAAAAATAAACACTCCCTCCTAGCAAGGAAAGGACTCTCTACCACCCCCAACTTATCCCTATAGAAAAAAAATCATGTTCACCAGGGGCTTCATGATAATTTTTAGAATGTGCTAATATGTAGATATGTATAGAAACCTCACAACACCCATATAGACCCCCACCTCTAATGAAGTGGTACTTGATCTCTATGTGTTTGGACCTGTCATGAAGCACTATACTCTTTATTATCAAAATGAATCATGGAGAGCCCCATCTTAAGATTAAATAAACCTATGAGAATTTTGTGAAGCCATATATCCTCACAATTCACAATAATTGTAGCCATACACTTAACCTCCATTGAGATAAGTGCTATGGAGGTGTACTCACCCCATTATTTGACCTTCAGATCATGATCTTCATCCCTATCTAGTTTTACATAAGTTCATTAAGTGCTTGAAACTCACTAAAGGCCTCACCCTTGGGCTTCAGAAAGTATATCTATCACATACTCCACTAACAAAGTACCACCTATATCTAAATGTATCAAACCCAACACACCTTTGGACCTACTCTTGTTTCTTGAAAAAGTATCCTTCGCATAATTTCCAAGCACACATCCCTTTCACATTCCATCCTACTCTACATTGAACTCCATAATACCATTGACCATCTATAGAAACAATGGTAAAGTTCTAAAGTGGAAGTGACCCATCCTCCTATTCCATAGCTCAGATAGGTTGCCACTATCATGTTCTAGGGATTATATTAATTTGGGTTGCCACTATCACGCAATTGTCTCTATCTCCAATCACTCTCATTGAGATAACATCATATCTCGTAGGCCTAACAAGCACTTATCCACCTGTAAAGTTAACCTCAAAACCCTTGTCCTCTATAGCCAATACATACATCACCTCATTCACCTCCATTGAACTCCTAGAATACAACTGAAAATGTATGGTTCCCTCTCCCTCTTCAACGCCTTTACCATATTGGTGAAAATATTTGAAAATATTTTCATGTGATGAGATGCTCCACTACCCATGAACCACACCCCATGTGTAATGATGTGAAAAAGGCAGGACACCAATGATAATTCCTTCTCATTATTGGTGGCCAAATCTTTCATCTACGCAGATGCTCCAATATGTTCCTTTCCCTTTCCCTTATTCTTGTTTGAACATTGACTTGGAAAGTGCATATATTTGTGATATGCAAAGCATTTCACTTTTCTCATGTCCCTATTCTTGTTAGCATGTGAAGTAGATCATCCTTATGCGTTTTATTTGGTCTTTTCCTTACCCTTCCTTACTTAACTAGAATGTTCAAGGTTCTCCTCATCCCCACACTTTTGTTGTTTGCTAGGAAATGACTCCTCTAAGGTTTTCTTTTGAGTGAAGTCATCCCATATTCTACCCAATCAACTAGTTTATTTTGTGCTAGAACATATATCAAAATGATATCTTGTTTTTTGTAAAGCTATTCAAGGCTATCCTTACAAGCTCCTCATCTGACATGCTACCCCATTAGCTCCAAGATCATTTTGAATTTGTTGAATCCTAGTGAGATATGATGGCAATGTGCATGACTAGTCAAATAGGTATTCCTTAACTTTTCCATGAACACCATTTTTTATTTTCGTTATCAATCTAGTACAAACTAATAGAAGCAATCCACATCTCATTGGAAATCTTCTTCCTTGAAATGTGAGGGATGACATGATCCTTCATTGCATCCATGATGATGTGTTTGGCTTTCACATCCTTCAAATAATTAACGACCAATAATATAGCATATGTGAGGTGTAATGACTTTATAGAAACTCCTGTAGATTGTTATCCATGAGAATTAGGGCTATTTCACCCTTAAATTGACTAAAATTTGTTTCCCCTTTTTTATGGTCTTCATATCTCAACTTGGTAGAAGTATTTCTCCTAGATTAATCGTTCAACCATAAATCCCTTAGTTAAAAATAAAATGTGTTAATGTAAATCCATGTGCTATTGATTTCCCTCTTCACAAAGTTTAAAGTTTCTTTGATACCATGTTAAATTCCAAACACCATATTTAATCCATTTCACATGGAAATTATTTGATACCCAATTTTTTTAAACTAGTATACCAATTTTCCAAATTGCCAATAATAAACATTGGTATTTTTACCTTCTTAAAATAAATTTCTATTTGACAATATTTAGAAAAATCAGTCACAAACAACACAGAAATCTTCCCAATCAAATTTTCCTTCACATTATTTTATCTAGAAATTTAGGTTACATGACCCACAAAGAAATACATAGCAATTGCAACAAATATTTGAACCTTTAAATGGCCCATTGGATTCTCATCCTAGAATTTTTTTGGCTTTCTTAGATAAATTCATCCCTAACAAAACTTAGCTTCTACTTGTGAAATTTTTCGACCTTTGGTTGTACAACTTGCACACTTGGAAAACTTCCCCCCTAGCTAGAAGCTCAACCTCCTCCCTTTCTCCACGTGGCCTTGGTTGGAAACTCACCCTTACTCACAAATTTTGGCCTGGATATAAAACTTGGCCTCCTCGTTGAAGATCTTAGACCCTCTCTTTGAATTGTCATCCTCATCTCATTTCCCTTTCAAAAATCCTGTTTTGCACACTTTCTTCTTGTATTCAATCACTCAAGCCTCTCACTCATCGAGAAATTTATTTTCTCAATCATAGTGTTATGTACTCATCCTTTATTAGGATCTCTTGTAACTTCTCATTGAGCCAAATTCCTAACCTCCAAAGTGGTAAAGGCTAGTATTAAATACTGACCCGCATAGATCAATGGTGGAGATTAGCTCTAAGTCACTTAAATAATTGAATTGTTTATTATTAGAAAATTTAGCCCAATAATCGATATTAATAAATAGATTAAATTTGTTGCTTTCCTAAGTTAAAACTTAGGAACTAAATCATAATACTTGCTCCTCTAAAAAAAGAAGTGAAAAGGGACTCTCTCCTACATGATAGACACTTACCCTGTGTTGAATAATTTCCAATGCTACAAACATCAACAACTTGTTCCTTTAAATAAGATGACCCATTCCACCAAGGTTACATGTCTAGTGAAATATCATGAACAGGGGCCAATAGATGGTCTTAGAACCCAAGCCAAAGAGAGCACCAATGGATGGAAGGGATAGAG
>APFE031165301.1:0-30978 GCA_000404065.3 Pinus taeda | reverse complement strand
GTAGAAATTTTGAATAATTTAACACATATTCAATGGAGATTATCCTGATCATGTACTATTGTGGAAAACCTACACAATACATAAGCTCCTCTACATTGATCATCAATATAGCAGCATCAATAACAATAAAACATCAAGAGCATTCACACATTAACACAGTATGTATCCCGGGGAAAGCATCTCGCTAAAAACCCCAACTATCTGTATATTAATGATTGAGTCATGTAACATTACACAGCATAATACTTTTCACAAGTATCTCCACCTCTGTTACACACAATACAGCTCAGATCTGATCTCCAAATCTCTTCCACTGCTTGCCTGCCTCCACTGCTCAATACCTGCTCAAGAACTGATGAGAATGGCTCACCAAACTCGTTTTTCACCTGCAAAATAGTCACTCGCTCTTTGTGGACGTGAGCATAAGCTAAAATGTGGGCAAATACGTGGGCAAACTCATTGGCATACTCAATCCCTTGATTGTGCAAGATCTGGTGCACAACTATAGTCACAACTGATAGCAATCTGATTCTCTACCACCTGTCCCTGTTGAATTGAACATGCACTGACATGCAACTGAGTTAACTTATGTATTCATTAGTTGTATTATGAGTTAATAACTTGTGAATTAATTAATAACTAATTCACCCAACTCATCTCTAGTCTATTTTCCAGTTAGACTAAATACAACCAGTTTAACAAAGCTAAACTGAACGCAACTCCATCAACTCCACAATCAACTCCACCAAACTCAACTGATTCAGTTCTAACTGAAGTCATGCATGCAACAACTCAACTGACTCATAAGAAAAGCGTATTTTCTTCTGACAGCTGCATGTGCCACCTCTGTAGCTCAAACTGAAGTGCTCCAAGAGAATAAGATTAAGTTTATAGTGCAAATATTATTGTGAGATAATAATATTTGACTTTTCTATTTTTGACAGCCAGTCTAAAAATAGACTTGATCACTCACACTGTGATCACTCACACTTTCATCAAAAATAGAAGTCCATCTATTTTCCCAACTTGATCAATCATCCATAAACAGCAACCTGCAATCCATAGACATGATCCATATGTCTAAAAATAGACATAGTCTAAAAATAGACTTGCGCCAAAAATAGCTTGCGGGCCCACTTAGTGAAGGCAACTCTTTTCACTAAGCTCCATCATCTTGTTGCAATCTCAACAAGAAGAATGTGGTGGAATTTTGTAGGTATGAGCATTTGTGGAGAGAATGTGCTATACATGGAAGATGGAACAATGGTAAATGGAGTATGTTGTGGAACCTCAATTCAAAGGCATGAAGAAGAAATTCAATACAATGTTCAAACTACATTATTGTAGGAACATGCTAGTATCAACAAGGATGGAAAAGTAGAACCAGAGGTGATCAATATGATAATGGAGGTTGCAGAGTGTCAAATGAAATCATAGGATATAACTAAAGAGAATGAAATATTAATTGACATGTATGAGAAGGAAATGCAAGAAAATCATGGCATTAGGAAACTATTATAAGGCACTGTACAAAATAAGGCTTCGAATGAATTAAATGCAACTATAGGGGGCATTATAGAATCTCAAGAATTGAGAAATGAGACTAGACAACTAGAAATAGGGATTGTGCCTAAAATGGCTTCCAATGAACTAAGGATAATTTGAAAGATGGTAAAATATATCTTAAATTTGGCATGAAAGATGATGGATGTCAAGAAGAGACAAGGGGAACACTAGGAGAATCAAGTAATGGGAATATGTCACAAACAAAATTTGTGTTTTCCTCCTAAGATGTTAAGTCAGAGCATCCAAAGTATAACTTAGAACTATGGCAACAAGAAATGACTAATGAGATTCAAAATCTTCAAACAGAGCCGAGGAGGATGTCTCAAGAGAATGGAAAATCAGCCAACCTGCATGAAAGATCTATATTTGAGAGAAATGTGTTAGTAAAGTTGTGGAAGAAGGCATTAGATCATAGATTCTTTGAAGCATGTGGAGAATATAGATCTTTTGAAAGGAGATAGATGCCATAACATTGCCAGAAGTCTTCGTATTGTATCTATGATCCCCTTTTGTTCTTCTATCATAAAAGAAACTGAAGGTCTCGAGGAAATGAAGCAACAAGGAGAAGAAAAGGACATTTAGATTTTTGAAAATCATGGTATATTTTTTACCCACAAGGGAGGTGCAGTGGGTGTTCAAGACTAGTCTAACTTTGGGAAAAACATGGATGCAAATTTTGACTATGATAGAATCTTTAACTTGTTGACAAAAGAGGTAAATTAAATCCAATTGAAAGTGATGGAAATGGTAGTGAATATGATAAAATAATAGTAATGTAGGAGGAAGTTACAAATGATAATGATAAGATGAGGAAAATATAACATAAAACTATCAAGAACTAGAAAATTCCACACAAGACAGGATGCTTTTATCTAGGGATATAGAGGATCTCAAGTCCAAACTCAAGAATGTGATAGATAGTAATGAGGGTATGGTAAAGGAAAATGAGAAATTTATTCAACAACTGGATGCACTAAAAATAAGCAAGGAATCATCAAATAATGTTGATTTTTATTTTGCAATAAACCAATCTAATGAACTGCAGTCATTATCAGTTGAAAATGAGTTGGGCACATATGCGGGGAACTCAAAGGAAGCAATCATAGTGGAAATTTTCGTAGAAAATATAAGGAATTTTGATGCATTTTTTCCTAAATTTCATGCATGGATTGGAGAGAATCTTAAATCCTTGTAAAAATATGAACAACAGGCGCAAAAATTATTTGAAGAGATCGATGTCAAGCTTGGAAAATGTAGGTTATCAATGGATAGCCTTAACATTCTTAAAAATAAGTTTGAAATTAATCTAGATTTAATTCAGGGATAGGTTATGGAGCTTCTCTTTAGTATTTCATTAAATGATAAAAAAATATTTAGGTTATGCAGTTAGAAGTTGAAAATCTAGAAATGAGACTTCAAGAATCTAAACACAGTAAAGAATAGTTAGGCCATCTCTCAAGTGATGAAAGATACAAATGGGCTGAAAATGGTTCTAAACTACCAAGGGACAAAGTTCTAATTGTCAATCGGGAGAAAATTCTTCAACAGGAAATAAATTTCGCAAGATCCACACTAACTTTTGCATAATAGAGGATAACAGAGATTACTCGAGTAGTTGACACCTTGTGCTTGATAGAGACATCTCACAATGAGATGGAGTTTTTCAGAAAGGAATTAGTCTTCGAAACAAGAAATTTCTCATAAAAATAGGATATTGACACAATATAAAAGTGTTCCAATCAAATCCATGCAAGGAAAGTCCAAGTCTCTAACAAATTTAGTGCTCTTGAGACACTGTTGTCTAATTTGTCTTCATCTGAAGAGTACTAGAAATATCGAGAACCAAGGAGAGATGAAAAAGTATCAAAAATTGGTTCTCTTGTGAGGGAAAATATGGAGGAAATGTCTCTTCTACAAGTTGATAAGAATGCACTAGAAATTGTGTTAAAACAGACTATGGAGATTGAAGCAATTACACAAACTGAGGTATGTGATTTTATAGAGAAGGTTCAACTTGTTGAGCAGCAAAGAATTGATGCTGAGAAGACAGTGGTAGTTATTTAGTTAGAAAAGAAAGTTGTTTCATCACCAAATATAGGATCATCTTCAAAATAAGTTTCTACAGATTTTGGCAAGGTTGCATCCTTGTTGAAAGGTGAAGTAGAAAGAAATAATCTCTTTACTAGAAAAAAATCATCAGATCAAGTAAAGGAATATTATAAAATCCTCAAATAGTCTATATCCAAAACTTACCTGATAATCAAATTTATGGAGACCTTTATGCAAAACTAAATATATTCCATTATGCGCTAAATGAATCTATAGTTAGTGGGAAATGCTACTTTGCATTTGACTCTCATTCGAAAGGTGATTTAAGAAGACAACTCTAGAAAGAGATATGAGGCACATTGGAATGGTTGTGAAAAATGCCAATATTAGGTCCCTATAATACTAGTGATTCCCCCATTGCTATTGTCATTGTAGCCCTTATTGTTATTTTTGTGCCCCTATTGTCCCCATATTGTTATTATTGTGCCCCACAGAAGCCCACTATTGTTATTTGTGTGCCCTTATATTATTATTTTTAGGTCAGCTTTGGTTATGTTGTGACCCCTTATACTCCTATATATAGAAAGGAGGTTTTGTCATTTGTATCATCCAAGAATTATTCATTTGTGTAATGTAAAGGAGGTTTCCCCCTCGAAGAGACTTATTTTGAAGGCGTTAATCTCTCTTTTCTATCTTTTTGTGAGCTAGTTTAACAACATTTGGTATTAGAGCTTTGGGATTTTAGGGTTTCGCTGCTCCAAATAGGTCATCATGGAATGTTCGCTATAACATTTTCTCTACAAAGTTTCAGAAGCTAAAAAGAACCCATTTGAGCTGAAATCCTTTTGATCATCGGGTCTAAATTTCAGATCTTTTCACGTTATATTTTCGGGGATATGATATGAGGAAGTTAGGGTTTTAATAAACTTCCGAATTAAATTCCAAAAATGTGAACTTGGGAAAATTGTCATAAATTTTTCTCCGAGCATCAGATTGCAATTTTGTAAGAAGTTATAGAAAGACCACGGACTTTATTTTTTTGTATAGCGTTTTCAAATCCCAAGGTCAAAAAAGTGACATGTGTAATGTCGTACAAGTTTGCTCTACTAAAAAATTATATAATCAAGTCATCATTGGAGATTGGGCATAAGTATTTCTTGGAAAATCCAATTGTGATCAAACTGGTGGCATTCAAAAAAATAATCAAAGGGATTTCTTACAGTTGTGATAGAAAATACACTAAAGTCACAAGTGTGCTGAGAAGAAATTATTCTACATAGATTGTGAAGAGGAGGAAGAAAAGGAACAAGAAACACCAAAAGAAGAGGATATACACCAGGAAAAAACCTTAGAGAAAGAAGAAATGAATCCGGCCATATCTTGTAATGCATTGGCCAGAATTACCACTCCTTGAACTATCAATATAGAAGAAAATATCAAGAAGGAAAAGGTAATAATGTTGATTGATTCGGGTAGTACCCATAATTTTATTCATTGTAAGATAACCAAGGAATTGAATTGATTTCTATATCTAGCACCAGAGTGTCAAGTGATGGTTGCAAGTGGAGGAACCAAAAATTGCTCTGGAAAGTGCCATAATCTCAAGTTATCCATGGAGAATATGTATTGAATATCCCAATGCTTTCCATTCCAATGGGTGGTGCTAATGTGGTACTGGGAGTCCAATGTCTATAATCCTTGGGTATAATAGCTTTTAGCTTTCAAGAACTTTTCATGAAATTTTCTTCGGAAGGAAAGGATGTTGAATTAAGAGGCATCACAAGGAAACCATGAAAGATAATAAGCTCTAATGGAATGACAAATCTTATAAAGAAATAACAATGAGGCGTAATTGTACAGTTATGTGCACTAGAGGTTTCCACTTCGAAATCATCTATTTCTCCAGATCTTCAAAAAGCCTTGAACAATCATTCCAAGGTATTTGAGACTCCCAAAGGTCTCCCACCTATTCATGATGATGATCACGCTATTCATTTGATTCCAAGAAGTGTTCCTCCAAACATCAGGCCTTACAGATATCCTTGTGCCCAAAAAATTAAAATTGAACGTATGGTTGCAGAAATGCTAGAGGTTGGTATAATTCAACCTAGTCAAAGTTCTTTCTCTGCTTGAGTAGTATTAGCGCACAACAAGGATGGGTCATGGCGCATGTGTCCGGATTATAGGGAGCTGAACAAGCTCACTATTAAAGATAAATTTCCCATTCCTATCATTGATGAACTATTGGATGAATTTCATGGATCAATTTACTTCACCAAGTTGTATCTTCGTTCAAGATATCATCAAATCAGAATGAAGATTGAAGAAATTCTGAAAACATCATTTAGAACTCATGAGGGTCATTATTAATTTTTGGTCATGCCTCTTGGCCTTACCAATGCATCTTCTACATTTCAAGGTTTGATGAATTCCATTTGCAAACCCTTCCTTAGAAAATTTGGGTTAGTATTTTTTGATGATATACTAATCTATAGAAAATCTTGGAAGGATCATGTTCAACACGTTGACAAGGTGCTCAAACTATTGGAGGAGAAACAATTATATGCAAAAGTTCCAAATGTTTCTTTGGAGTACAAGAGGTGAAATATCTGGGTCATATTGTATCTCATCAAGGTGTTAAGGTAGACCCCAAAAAAATTAAAGCCATTAAGGAATGGAAAATTCCCACATCCATAAAGCATCTGTGAGGATTTCTCAGGTTGAAATGGTATTATTGCAAGTTTTTTAAGAATTATGAGAGAATAGAAACACCTCTAACAACATTATTGAAGAGAGATGCATTTTTATGGACTCCAGAAGAAACAGAGGCCTTTGAACATCTTAAAGAGGCAATGTGCCAAGCACCAGTCTTAGCTATGCTGGACTTCACAAAAACCTTTACTGTGGAATGTGATGCCTCATGAAATGGAATTGGTGTTGTTTTAATGCAAGAAGAAAGACCCATTTCTTTCGAAAGTCATCTAATCAAAGGAAAGTACTTGCATAGAGCTATTTATGAGAAGGAAATGTTGGCAATACTACATGCACTCAAGAAATGGCGACCATACCTAATGAGAAGACACTTCAAGCTAAAAAGATCATGATAGCCTTAAATAATTTTTAGAACAAAGATTATCTTCAGAAGAGAAACAAAAATGGGTCACAAAGATGTTGGGTTATGACTTTGAAATCATCTACAAAAAAAGGAAGAAAAATGTTGTGGTAGATGCACTCTCAAGAAAGGATGATGATGTGGAAGCATTGCTTTGTGCCATTTCTATTACCCAACTAGATTGGATAAATGAATAAAGGGATGAATGGAAGAATGACGAAAAAGTGTGGGTACTCATTCAAAAGTTACAACATGATCCCAGTACATCTGATGCATTTAGATGGAAAAATGATTCATTATGGTACAAACAATGCTTATACCTATGTAAGAATTCCCAACTCAAACAAAATATTCTTATAGAATTTCACACCTCTCCCTTAGGAGGAAACTCAGGATTTTTAAAGACTTACCACATGGTTAAGAAGGAATTTTTTTGGGATGGCCTTAAATCTGATATTCAAAAGTTTGTGGTGGAATGTTTGGTTTGCCAACAAAATAAAGTTGAAACAATTAATACCACAGGTCTATTACAACATTTATCCATTCCAAGTCAACATTGGGAGGAGGTTTTAATGGATTTTATCACTACCCAAATCCAAAGGTAAGAGTGTCATCATGGTGGTAGTTGACAGACTTACCAAGTATGCACACTTTTGTGCATTATCTCATCCATTTAAATCCAATATAGTTTCTACTAAATTTATGGAAACAATTCAAAAGCTACACGGAAACCTAAATATTATTGTAAGTGACAGAGATCCCATTTTCACTGGAAATTTTTGGATAGAATTATTTTCTTGTCTTGGTACTCAGTTAGCTCATAGTTCATCTTATCATCCTCAATCTGATGGGAAAACTGAGATAGTAAAAAAATATTTGGAAGGATATCTTCGTTTCTTTGTATCTGATAAATAGACACATTGGGTCAAATGGTTGTCTTTGGCTGAATGGTGGTATAACACTTCCTTCCATGCTACATCAAAAATGACACCATTTATGGCACTTTATGGATATCACCCATCACCCATCCCATCATATTTAAGAGAAAATTCTAAGGTTCAAGCAGTGGAAGATCACATCAAGCATAAATAACAAGTTCTCCAACTCTTAAAGTATAACCTAACTTTGGCATAGAATAGAATGAAACAACAAGCAGATCAACATCACAGTGAAAGAAGTTTTGATGTAGGTGACTGGGTATTTCTATAGCTACAACCATATAAACAGATGTACCTCAAGCAAGCTAAGAAAGATAATAAATTATCACCAAAGTATTATCGTCCTACAAGGTGTTGCAAAAGATTGGTACTATGGCATAAAATTGGAGCTTCCTACAGCTTCCTGAGTGCACGGATTTTTCCATGTTTCATGCTTAAAGAAGGTCATTCATGACAAGATCCCATTTTAGACAATACTTCAAGAACTTGATGAGGAAGGAAAAATCATATTGGATCCTAAAGTAGTCACAGAAACAAGAAATTGACAACTACGAAATTGACCAACTTCAGAGTATCTTGTCAAGTGGAAGAACTTACCCACTGATAATTCCACATGGGAGGGTGAGAATTTTATACAAAAGAATCCAGAGCTACTCAAGCATTGGGGAAAACATGTTTTTGAAGGAGAGGGGCATGTTAGGTCCCTATAATACTAGTGATTCCCCCATTACTATTGTCATTGTAGCCCTTATTTTTATTGTTGTGCCCCTATTGTCCCCGTGTTGTTATTATTGTGCCCCATAGAAGCCCACTATTGCTATTTTTGTGCCCTTATATTATTACTGTTAGGTCAGCTTTGGTTATATTGTGACCCCTTAGATTCCTATATATAGAAAGGATGTTTTGCCATTTGTATCATCCAAGGTAATATAAAGAAGGTTTCCCCCTCGAAGAGGCTTATTTTGAAGGTGTTAATCCCTCTTTTCTATCTTTTTGTGAGTTGGTTTCATAACATCCAATAGTCAGTTACACGTATCTATCTTCACAAAAATAAAGGCACTTTGTAGTTTAAGATTATAACAAAATTTTAAAGGTGTTAATATAAGATTTTCAGGGAGTGAGTCACCCAGTTTGAAGGTAGTTGAAGTTTCTTCAAATGTATTGTAATGGAAAATACTAAATGCCATGTAGTAAGCCAATGATTAACTCATTGTCTTTATATCTAATTCATTAGATGTGACTAAAGTGATATTCAGTGAGCATAATGTAAAGTATTAATTCAACGATTTACTTACAACAGTGTCCTTTTTGAGTTACTCCCTTATCGAGTTATCCTTTTATAAAGGGTAGAGAATGGAATTTTCTAAAATAAAAAATGGACAAAGATATTAAAATTTTGTCTATGCATACTGTTGATGTCATATATGATATCCTATTAATGATTTCCACTTTGAGGCATGGATATTTCCTTTTACATAGCACCCAACAAAGGCTTTTCAAGTGAGGCTATGAAGTATAGATCCTCTTGTTCACCTCAGAAATCCACCATTGTTGTATGACCTCAAAAAAATAGAGAGGAGAGGTGGTTGATGGAGGAGTTTTGTAATTATTCCTACTTTCTTTTGTACTTGTGACATCAGATTAACTGGGAAGAGAAATCAAAACTGATAAAGGGTTTTTGTAATTCTTCCTACTTGCTAATGAACTTGCGACAAGTGATTAATTGGGTAGAGCCATAAATACTAATACCATTGAACTCCCTACCTATGCTGAATTTAGTGAAATAGAGATGTTTCCATGAGTTATTGATATGCATTTCAAATAGAAATGGACATAAGCTCCCATGTGTACACTTGAAACTAGAAGGGATACATGATATCGTGGGAATGTACATTATCACCTCACATAATCTCCTCAGAATTTTAGTTAGTGCTTTCTAGCCAGTGCGGGGAGTCCCTATACAATTCATGAGTGAAGAGTGAACTTTAAATACCACAATACACTACCAAACTATAATAAAATCTTGTCATAATTCACTATGATTTTTTCTCTCCCAGGTCATGAACTCATTCATAAAACATTAGTGGTGGGAATGAGAGCTGAGGGTGGATTTAGTGCAGTCATCTGCATACCATGCCTATCCTATTTATTTGTTCTTTTGGCTCAAAATAACAGACCTAGAATCTACACTTAAAAAACAGTAAACAACAAACCAAATTGCAAATTTACATCTAAATATTTATGATAGCCTTGGTAAATGTGTATGTCTATTGTCAAAGCACAAAAATATGCTCCTAAAGGGATAAATCTGCATGCATAAAAGTAAGAAAAACATGTAAATAAAAAAATTATGAGCAGTGACCTAAATGCCTTGAAGCTTGTGGGATATAGAGAGTAAAATTATAACTACAGGGGAGTACTTCCCACTATCAATCAATTCAATAAATCAAAGTAATGAAAAAGACACCATAAACCAACGAGATATAGTTTATGAATAGATTTTACCTCTTTAATTCCAAAGTAGTAGGTAGATACAAGGTTTGTGGAGGGGATACCAATTTGTTAAAAGTGGCAACTAGGGCCAAATTCTACTTTATACAACTCATTTTATGGAGATGGTTATTACAATGAATTCATATTTTCGAGAGGACCAAAATTGACCTAAAGATCACTAAACTTGGATAAGTGAAAATATATTTTTGAATACAATCCCACTCATGTGTAACTCATCAAGGTTAGCTTGGGGTTAATTAACCAAGTCAAACCCCTCTCCATCTCTCTTATAAAAGGATGTGACCTTTATCCTTGTTATACACATTGATATCTCATTTTTCTCCTCTATGAAATAGCTATAGAAGAAGATCTCCAACGAACATGATGAGGGCAAGGTTGGATTCATTTTAGTCTCCTCCATGGGCCAAGCTCCAGAAGCAGGAGGCTAAGATTGGTTTGGAGAAAGTCTAAGCATATTTGTGAATTGTTTTGGGCTCATTTACTTTCAAATACAGGTTTGAATTTGAGTAGAGAGGAAGCTACATTTGTTAAGGGCTACTTGATGATGTTTTGGGTATATTCTTGAGTGGGTATTCTCTTCAATTGTAGGTCGCATTCCTAACAGATTGGTACAAGTACACCTCAGTGTTAATATTCCTTGAAACATAAGGATGAGAGGTTGGTTGGTATCACAACTAGGTCGTAGGCCTAGTCTCCATGGATTAGGTGGACGAAAGGCTTATTTGAGGTCAACATTAGCTCAGAACAATTGATATATGTGAATAGAACCTAGTGAAGGGAAGTCGTTGCCTTTAAAGGAGATCTGGAGGTAAGAAGAAGAGTTGTAGAAGTGCGAAATAAAACCTAACTAGGACTTAGAATTGATTGGATGGTTTCTTTGGCATTTGAATAGTGTTATTGCTCTTCATATTGGCAAGTCAATTTTGACTTTGATTGTACTCTCTCTCACTCTCTCTCTGCTGAAAATTTGATAATAATAATAAGAAGAATTGATCAAGGTTTTCCCCATCTTGGGGATTTTCCTTGGCTTTAGCCAATCTTGTGTTCTCTTGTATTACCTTGTCTTCTGCATTTATCATCTATGTTCTTCCTTCAATTAGTATCAATGTGATAATGCATTATGTGATTACTTATGGAACTAAATTGGAATTGTAAATGGGCTAATATGAAAGATTGAAGTAATTGTCCTAATCAATGAACATGTTAAATTTTTTTAACATGGCATCAGAACTCAGGTGAGTACAAGCCCAAGCAAGAGAGAATACAATCACTAAGAAGTTTTTAAGGTTCAACCTCTTATCTCTACAGTTTATCAGAAGAGACTAGCAAAGAAAATTCTAATAGTTTGATCTCTTTTTCTAAGGTTTGGTATGATGGTTTTCAATTCAATTTTGTGGTAAGAAGGTTTAGTTGGATCCAATCTTTAAAGTAGCTAGGGCTTGAGTTATAGGAATGTTTTGACTCTATAGAGAGAAGATTCATTATTATAGGTTAGCTTATTAAGACAAATGGCTCGCATACTATCTAAGGATTTTATTTCTTTTGAGGTCTATATTTTTGTCAATGGTTTTTCTTGGAGGAACTCGGCTTGCATTGTTACACATTCGTTGGATCACATTTCATTATATATGACCCACTCAATATTCAGAGGCATCACTTCAGGTAGTATTTAATTTCCACAGAGGCAAAGCTATAGGAATCACTATATTATCCATGCCTCATTATATCTCTGTCCACAGTGGCATCAATATATTCACTCTTCTGTTTTTTGTGGCTCTTCAATGTGGGTCACTACAATGTCATGGCAGTGACTCACTATGACTACATAACAACTTCATTCATACCTTCTCAAGGAGTCTTCTCAAACCCCATGATTCGATTCTTTGTTGTCCTTAAGGTGCATATTCTTTATGGTGCTCATTAATTTCTCTAAGGTATGAATTATCTAAGTATTGGATGTATACTCTAGACCTGCAATCCGTTAGACTCTGTGAATGGAAATATTTTGTGCCTCATAATTATTCACACCATGATCAGTGGTATTTATCGCAGTATATATATATATATAAAATAACAATGACCTATATTGGCTAACCTATATTAGCCATGACATGATGAATGAGGTATTATATATTAGTGATGTATGTGTCACATGGATAGTATTACTCAACAAAACTCATAACAGTGACTAAAATTATTGACAATGATTTATTTTAACCTCATGGCATAGCATAAATTCTAATGTCTATGAATTTCCTGGATGAGGACAGTAAGATAAATGGATATTAATGTAGTATGTTGATAGTATGAGTCTTGCACTTCATGTAGTGATCTGATCAACACACACACACACACATATGCAATTCAAACTGATTGTATCAGTTGAGCCAACCTATGAATATTTTTTATTTACTGTGGGTTCATTGAGATCTCAGATATAGACTTCAATATTTTTTGGTCACCAACATCAAACAGTGGAAGCATTTGATTCTTGCAAAGTCAATCCTCTCTCAATTTGAGAAGAATTAGTCTCCTTGAAATCTTCTATAATAAGCCTCAAGTAGCAGAGTCGAAATTATGCTGAAGTCATAAATATTGAATCTCTCAAGGAGTGATCATCCTAGAAGCTTGAAAGATCTTAAGCAATCGTAAAGTCAAAATTAGAATACTATTCAATGAAAATTCTTGGTTACCCCACAATTATATGTATGTGGTATTTTTTTTTGTATGGAACCTCAAACTTAGCACTATTTATGCTCCAACATTATGTATGACATTGTTACTATTTAGTACCAATGGTGATATGTTGTAGTACCTATAAATTGATGACATTGTTACAGTTTTGTTCACAAACGAAGTTGTGAACAAGACAGATATGAACTTTGGAAAGCTTGATTGTCATCCTTTGAAAGGTTATCTTCTATAAAGAATCTAGAGGGATATTCAATAGGACAATAAATGACCCAGATTTGGTAGGGATATTCATCTAGAAATTTCCCTTTACAAGCAAGAATATTAGCATTTGTGGGAGAATATGGCCTTTGGTTGAAGCAGAGAGTGGTGAATAAATCATAACAATTGTTATTGCAAAGAAAAAATAATTTTTTGAGTGATGAAATATTCTACCTTGATCTATTTTCTTCAAGACCTATTTGAATGCTCAAGGATGAATTTGGAAAGATTGGAAATGCTTTTACAATAAACCAAGTCTAAAATTGTCAAGTTTATCTTTTGAAACTTGCTGAGGGACCCCATACTTGTGGGAATGGTTGCATCACTTCGGTAGCCCTCGGTACTAGAAATGTAGTTCTATGTTGAGATAAGAATCTTTACTAAAGATAGAATCTCTCTAGATATTGAGCAGAAGATTGACATACCACCACTCTCAACATATATGAGGAGGGGATACCTATTTAGCCACCGCTTAGAGTATTTATTTCTACTCTTATGTATCACTTGATGTATCTTTCTTCGCAATAAAGTAATATATGATGCATGCCTTCATAAAGAAAAAATAAAATAAAATAAGAGAACAACATAATTCCATAGAGTCTAAGAGAATCAAAAGGCTTTTTCTAGATCTAGACCACAAACATAAGAATGCTTCCAGCAATTTGACTTCAAGAAAAGTAGATTGATCCAAAACATTAATTGAAAATCACAACAACATTTTGCAACTTTACATCCTAGAGAACTTTAAGCTAAAAAAAAAAACCCTACCTTGCAACAAAGTTATCCCTCTTTTAAATCTGCGAGGAATTGTGAATGTACCAATGCCCATGATAACCTCATTATGATGTTAGTGTTACATGTACCTTTTGAGAGACTGTCTCGTTGTCCAACAACTTCATGCTCACAGTTATAAAATTCACAAAACATGTTAGAAGAAATACATCTTACTAGATAAACCAAGAACAACAAATATTTTCCATTTGCAGTTATTAAAGCATGCTTGAATAAAACCCCTACATAGACATATTGTTTAAGAAAATAAAAGCATGAGGAGAACATAAAATATTTACATGTGGTGGCTAAAAGATGGACCCACTATAAATTAAGAGCAATGAGAAGGCCAACTGCAACTACATGAATAAGTTATTTACAACTTGCAAGATAACCGACAAATAATCTTTGTTGTATAATATTTTTGGTGATTAGTTTTTTTTAGTGTGACTATAATTTAAACCAGGAGTCTCATAAGATTCATTTCATGCAAAAAATATGCATAAGATATGATAAAAGATTCCATAGTAGATACATTGGTAAAATATGACAAGATATGATAAAATATTTGATTTTTTAATTTATTTGATTAAAGAATCATTGATCTTGCAACTGCAAAAGACAACCCTTTCATCGCAGGAAGATACACACTGAGTAGTTTGAAGTCTCCCTCCAAATATCCTTGGGATTCTATGTCACCTCCTCACAAGATGTAAACATTTATCCAACGCTTTCTAACATCCCAATCCACACGACACGTTATAGGCACTAGATTAGTTTCTCATATTGGTATATCTATTTTCTCTTGCACATTCAATGTCTCATTCTAAATACAATGTGAGTATATCTTTGTTGTTACTAGTAATAATTCATGGAGCATCACATCATAAAAATCATGGAGGCCAGGCAGATTAACACGTCTCCAATGCCAAGATGAATTCTAAGTAAAAAAATATATATTTTGAAGTAATGGAATCTATGTCTACAGATGAAAATGGAGAAAAACCTATCCATGTCCCTATGTAAAAGGAACATGGAAGGGCTTGCAATGAAAACAAGGGAACAACAATTTATTGCATGTCTCTAAGCTTAATTTTGGGTGCAAACTTAATTCTTCATGTAAAAAAAATTCTTTGCTTCCAATTTAAATTTTCAAGCTCTCATATTTGCAAGAACTCTTTATGATCTAGTGTTTCATGAATGAAAACATAACAATTACTTTGGGTTTTCATAAGTTGGCCCCCAATTTGGAGCAGTTGAACCTGCGTGCTAACAAGGGTATGACTGGTGAAATTCCTAGGGATTTTGGAAGCTTAAGGGGATTACAGGTGTTGACACACTTAGAAAAATCTTCATGGGAGCATCCTACCAGATGTGGGGAGGCTAAATAGTATCATGCATTTATTTTTAGATTTTAGTTATAATTCTTTCAAGGGACAAATCCCTTAGGAAATGGGGATTTTAAGTAACTTGTTGGGGCTAGATTTTAAGCTATAACAATCTTAGAGGGCCCATTCTAGAATCCCGTAGAAATATTAGGACGTTTCAAACGCTGGATTTGTGTTGTAATTCCCTCATAGACCACATTTCTACAACTCTTTTGAACTTGAAAAAATTGGAGTTCATAGCTCTCAACAATAATAAGATTATAAGAAGATTCCCTCCTTCACTTAGAAGTTTACAGAGCCTCCAATACTTCATAATATATAAGAATCCAATGTTTTCTCCATTGTATGTTGAACTTGGAAAGCTCATAAATCTTAGGAGCTTAGGCTTGCTAGTTCTGGGTACTCATGTTCAATACCTATGGCTTATGGCAAATTTTTGAATCTAAGCTCTTTGAATTTGGAGAACAACAGGTTGTCAGGAAGGATTCCTTCCATTATAGGTAATATTTCTCACATGTACCACCTTAATCTGAGTGGTATCATGTTGTCATGGGCACTCCCTTTCTCATCAAATTTTTTGTACAGGTTAGGTAAGAACATGGACTTGAAGGGGAACTTAGGTTTGTGCATCAATGCCTCCCAGGTTATGCAAAGATCTTAGTACTTGGGTGCAGATGTATGTGGAGCTTTTCCCCTCAAGGCAAAGGGAAAATCACCAAATAAATCCATCGTAGTCATGTTGCATGGGGTGCACGAGAGAATAAATATGCACCTTGTAGTAAGTTGGATAGTATGTACTTTACTAGCTTGAAAAATATATCTTTCTCCCATTCAATTCAGTTTTCTTTGAGCATGGAGGTCAAGAAGTTGAATGGATAATGCATAGATTGATAAAAAGCTCTGTAGAGATTAATGTCTAAGTTGGTTATTGAAATTCTTTGCTATGCTTCATTTTTGTACCAGAAGTGTTGAGTGTTTAAGAGAATTCTTGACTGGAAAATTTCTAGTTTACTTAGATTTCAGTGTTATGAATAAAAATAGTGTGAACAAACCTAGGTCATGGAATGTATGAGGCAATAATCTATTGAGGAGAAAATATTATATTATTACATTATGGATATTAAAGAGGGAAATGTGCTACTAAAGGCTCGGAATCAGGGGCATAGTAACATATAATATAAGAAATAAAATTATAAATATTTTATTATCACGTGGCCTTAGCATTCCAATGGAATGCAAATAAAACCATAATTGGAAGAACGAGAATGCCTGACCATATTTTAACTTACGGATTAGTTGATGATGGTTTGGACCGCTTGCAAAGGGTATGGGAGGAGTACCCACCTCAGAAGTACCTCTAGAAGTCTAAAGAGATAAATAAGTCCTTGGTATGGAGCTTAACGAGAGCCTACATGTGAAACACATGGAGTTTGTTGAGCAAAACTTGCAAGTTTTATAGATCTAGCATTTAAGGGATTTCCACTATCAACGAGCAGCATTATAGCTTGGGTCTCATTTAACATCAAATCTACAAATAAACTAGTTTCAATGCCACTTTTAACATAGAAAAGACCACATCTATAATTCTCAATGTCAAATTGGACTATGTCATTTTAATGCCAAGCAATATGAACAGACATAAGAAAAATAAGAAAGTATGAATCCAAGAATCATGAAAGAGAAACAAAGATGTGGAACCATTATTAGCATAAGGCTCAACATATAATAAAAAATCCTATGGCATTGAAGCTTAGAAGTTTAAATAAATCCATATGCTCTGAAGGAATGCACACATACATGGACAAAGAGAGAGGCAGATTAACTATGACTTTAATAAGAAAAGTTATGACCATTTCCATGAAGCATTAAAATGAAGTTTCCTTTATCAAATAATGTCATATATAATTAAATGAAAATTTAATAATCAAAAGTTTGAGTTTCCTTAGCATATTTTATACAGATAATAGTTATGGTGTTTGACACAACATATGGTACCAAAACTTTTACAAATTCCCACAAATTGGTCAGATTCACATATTGCCAGAAATATAATTTCTCTTGTTCATTTTATTTTGCATCACTTAAGGGAGATAATAATTGAAATATCAATAATTATCTTCAGTTAAATGCCTAAATTTATTTACAAACACAAAATGCAGTACAATTATGTACTCATTGTTCCAAATAAATATACCCTACAACAAAAAATCCAAAAACCTTAAAAAATAAATTTTAATATATGGATTTTCATGATATTAGAAATGTATTAGGACACATTTTCTAGGATTTGCAATTTTCCAAAAAGCTATACAAAATTGATTGGTCAAAAGTTCCATGGTCTCCTTGAGAGGCCCATCCATTAGAGAGTTGCAATGTTTAATGACCCAACTTTCTGTCAGAAAAAGGGAGATGATTTTGATTTTTTATTGTATTGCCATATTTTCTTTAGTCTAAAAAATATATTGTCCCATTCCAAGGATACAAAAATATTTCTATAAAATGTGTTACCAATAGTTTTTGTATGAACTAGCAACTCAATTAGTATCAAGTTCCTTTTCCTTCAAGATTACATTTTGACCACATATTGCAGTCAAAGCTACTCTTCTAGCCTTCGTGAGAATGAGAAATGTGGGATGTAATGATGTATAGAGATACCCTCATGATTGATGTTTCCTTCAAATTTGAGAATCAATTTTCTTTAATAAGGAGTAGAAAACAGTACATTTCCAAGGATGTAGAAATAATTCTATAAAATTATTCTCCAATTGTTTTTATATGAACTAGCAACTCAGATTGGTACCCTTCTCTTTGGGGAGTATATAGGTTGTAGTCAAAACTACCCTTCTAGCCTTCGTGGGAAGGGGAAGTGTAAGTTGTAACAACATATAGAGAGCCCATCATGTTTGAGAGCCATTTTTGGGAAAAGTTCAAAAATATTATAGTAGGCATGAAGAAATACCTTAACATGGCTCCAATCCAAATTAACTGTTATGAACCCAGATTGATATTTGATTATTTTAATTGACAGAAACCCACATAGAAATCTAGAACTCTAAAACTAATGCAGGACATGAAACTAATAAGGTGAGGCTAACATAAAAGACATTAATGACAGTAAATTAATTCATCACTAGAGAAACAACTCCTTAATCATGGTGTAAATCCAACATCATTAAATAGTATTTGATAGCCAATTCTAGAGCACTACCAATAGAAAGTTTCAGTAGTAGTTACTAGTGATCATGACAGTGCACCCCCCAAATTTCCCATTTTTTCATGACAAGGAAACTCAATGGGAGACACCTGCCCACATCCCCCTTTGGGGAAACACAAGGAGTAATGTTTCCCTTTGTGTGGGAAACTCCAGGCTAACCCCCCCCCCCCCCCCCCCAAAAAAAAAAAACAAAACAAGCAAAACAGAGGACTGAGTCATTAGTGAGCTAAGGAGCTCCTTTAGATTAAAAAAATTTAATCAAAGATTTATGTTAAGTTTCAATCACATTTCTTGGTCAATGAATCAATAGATAAAGGGAGGTAGAAATATGGAAAAAAACAAAAAAACAATATTTTGAATGGATGTAGAACAATATTTGTATTATTCTAGTTCTAACTCTTCATGATTTACACCTTGAGAGGTGGGAAACTCAGGACAATTGAAGTCCTTGATATATTTTATGTTTTTTGAATAATATGTATCTTGGGTCTTTTTGTTAAACAAGCTACCTCTAAGAAAACTTGCAATTAGTGATAATGGGAATGAAGAACAGGTAGAGGATATAGTAAAAGTCTGCAAATTTTGTCAAATTGCAGAAATTTTTATAAGAAAATATGTATGTGTTTATGTCTACTTCAACACAACCTTTTGACACAATACAAATCATGTTTCATTTTAAAATTTAAAAAAAAAACAAAAACAAAAAACAAAAAACAAAACAAAACACTTTTCATAATTTACATCATCGATTTGTAATAGAGATTGATGCTTCATAAAATGTTATGAGAGCCATGATCACTCAAGCTAGACACTCAATTTCTTTCCATTCAGTAACTTTTACTTGAGGAAAAATAGAAAAGGACATTTCCCTTTTGTGGAAAATTCATGTGTATCCCCCCTTTGATGGGGGCATATGCTTAGGTGTTTTGCCATAACTGAAATCCATCTATTATTGTTGAACATGTGTATCATTATATTCTTCCAAATATATTAGATTTTTTGGGCAAGACATTAAATTGTTTGTTAAATTGTTTTAAAAAATTTGTTTCTGCAAATGGGAAGGAAGGATTGTTTCTACAGTAAAACCCTAGGGCATAATTTCCTTAGCATATTACAAAAGGTTTGGAATTAATGTTAATATGTTGAACATATATCCCCATTGATTACTAAATGCATTGAAAATGATCACTATACATCATCCCTACGTATGCTTGACATATACTAGCCAAAATCCAAGAGATAAGAATGCAATTTCCCCAATAATCAAATAATTTCCTCAATCAAGAGTAGGGTTATGCATCCTCCAACCCTAAATGATGCAACCTCCATTTATCAACTAAATAAATACTGGCACTACTCATACATCAGGAATCTGATCTCATATGTCACTTGAACTTCAGATAATATAGAAACAAAATAAATGGAACACCTTCATCGAAGGGAAGAAAGAGATAGAAATTAATGTCCTTGAATGATCAAGGTAGGTCAATGGGTAAAGAATGGGGTAAAAATAACTAGTGACTAAAAATTTAGCTAAATGCTAAATCAATGTGAATAAAGAAAACATTATAAGCACAACAAAATCTATAAGACCCAAGTACACACACAAACTTCCCAAGGGTAGATAAAGACTAAAGATGGAAACCTAGATAAGAGATCAACCTTACAAAGAAAACATTGTAAGCATGATGAAAGTTATAAGACTTAAGTATGTATACCAATTTCCCAAGGGTAGATAATGGCTAATGTAGGAAAGACAGACAAGATATCATCACTGTCACATGTCTACATCAATGCTTGAAGATGAATCAGAGGGACCAACTATGTCATCATCAACCACTTTGAAAGGACCGACAGATGATTTGATAATATTGATTGGAGACTACCTAGGGCTAAAAAAGTTAGGGCAAAGAACTCTTGTAGGAGGAAGGATGCCTCCCCTTGAAACTCCCATAACATCCAAAGGATAATCAAACTCTGTAAAGTAAAAAGGAAACATATAATGCCCGTATGGCCCCCTATCGCAAAATGCAGGAAACAGGAACTAGACAAGGCTGAGTAATCGCGCAAATGGTGCACTAGTATGCAATCATTATTTTCAAGGCAATATTACTAATAGATACAAGTCACACTCAACCGATTCATTCTCAGTAAGCATATCAACATCTTAAAGTTCATAGTCCAAGGCTATTCTCAGTTTATGTTTCCCTCCATATTTTTGAAAATATTTATGGTTAAAATATCTTGCTTTCTGGCACAATTCAATTGTTGGAAGTGGAAATAAGCACATGCTTACAAAAAATACTATAGAAAAATCACCTGATCATAAGTGGCAGATAAAATTATGAAAATAGTTTGGATTTGGCATAAGAATTGACTCTCAGACAGACTTGGGCCTTATGTGTAGGGGTTATGCTATCTAGGGCAAATATATAGAAAAGATCAAGTCTAACCCTATTTGATTAAAAGATAATGATGACACTTTGGTTTTGTCTCTGAATCTCCATTGTAGATTACACATTAAATAAAAGTATAATTCCTTGGCTGCTCAGGGAGACTTGGATCCTCAAAAAGTGGTGATGTTCCAACGTATGGAGATTCAAATATCTCCAAAACCCCATTTTTCCATCATGAGTCCTAAATAATGAGGTGCTAGTATCATACATGCTATAAAAGATAAGTACTCATGGTCTTGGGTAGTGTAGTATTTGCAAAGGAAATGGTGAATCTAACTTTCCTATCATCATGTCATTTCCTTTCTCTCAAGAGGTGTGGAAAAAGATGGATGAAATAACATAATTGATATATCTTTGGTCAAGAGATTCAATTGAAGAAGGCCTCAAAAAATGGTACAAGAATCGAAATACAAAGGGTTTCCAAGATTTTCCTTTTAATTGTGCCATGGAGCATTTGGTTTGCAAGAGATGCTTTAATTTTAGATGATAGGGTAATACCCCTTGTGTGCTCATTTATACAAGCATGGAATTTTAAGTTTTCATAATATTTGCTTCCTTCAGGAGTAGAGTTCTCCATGGATCTGTTTATGGGTTCAAGCATGTCAACTCCAGTATGGACATTATCAACTTGATGAGTTCTTTATCATCCTCCTTGTCTGCTTCACCTAGCAGATTGCAATTTTTTTTTTGGGAAATGCATGTTCCTTTGCATGATGTATTTACCACAAACTAGTAGTAATCCCTTGACCATTTCTCACGAACTCACTAGCATTCAATTAGTCCAAGATTTCACTTCATCAACACTATTATTTTGATTAGTAAGAGGAACTTGCATTTTATAATTACCAAGGGCTTTCCCTACTCTCTTCAACCTTTTCAACTTTCTCTATGGTATTGGAGAAGCCTCTTGAGAAACAAGAAGGAGATCTTTATCTTCAATATTCAAGTGGGTCACTGATCCAGGTGGATCTTTGGACACAATGGCATGGAAAAGCTCAAAATAAGAAGGTATATTGATATCAGATCGAAGTGCTCATCGCCTTTATTCCAATGGTGTGAACGACACTCCAATCTGAGTCTAGATGATGAGGTTATCACCAAAAGACTCTACCTTTGTTCCTTTGGAAAATGAGGCATTTTCTCTAAGAAAATGGTTTTTATGCCTTATAAGGCAAATCACAATCGGAGGAGTCTAAGGGGTAGACCTAAGGCTAGGCGGAAGGAACCCCCGATCAGTGACATACGATATAAGGGACTTAAGACAGGCATTGGTGATTAGAGGAGCAGAAGGCATTGACCTTGTCAATCATATCGGCATATCAGTGGATCGGCATATCGATGACCAGTGGATCCAAAGGAAAGATCCCACTAGCCATTATAAGTGTGATATGCCAATGTAATCTGCTGACAGCGATTGACAGTTGGACATCCCCCGCTACAATGGCCATGAACAACGCGATATGTTGATAGTGATAAAGGGCCGGATCCGATGGTTTATAGACCCGATTTTATATAATTTGAAGTCTAGGTAAAAGGCTTTTGGTTGGGTTTTTCAATGTTTTTGTGTATTATCGCTTTGAGTGGAAAAAGTACTTTTCTTGGGTTTTTTTGCTTCCACCGATCCTTCCATCTAAATGGCTTCTATTATGAACAATCAACCCCCAATTTAAGTCGCAATTGTAACAAAGAATGATTATAAAGCCCAATGAATGAAGAAAGTATGGGGGGGGGGATTTCTGGCATGCAGTTCGAGGTAGAAGTAGTGCAAGAGGGGAAAAAGTGCATTTGGTCTGAAATGGACAAATCTTATATGTTTTCAGTGCCTCTCGACACCACGGATGTAGTAGTGTTGTCCATTTCTCCATCTAGGTCCTCCATTTCTCAGCCATTTTCCAGAAGGGAGGTATAAGACTCCTTTTATGTAACTGATGATGATATTCTCTTCTTTTCATGCCATTTAATGAATGAATTCCTCCCCATTTATCGAGCAGGGCCCAGAGACGTCATCTAAGTTGGATGAACTCCATTATCAAGTCCTTTTTTCTTCTTTTCATGCCTTATGTGTTTCTTCTTCTTTCATGTGCACATTAAATTTCTGTGGTTAAGTTTCAATTTTCACATGTGATTCTTTTAATACATCTATAAGCAAAATATCCTTAAATCAAGTGGTGTCAGAGTAGGTCATTTTAGATGTGAATTGCATGTTTCTATGTTAACAAGAAACGGACTCCGAAGAGGAGAAGGGGAGCTATATCCTTTCGATCCCAAAGTAGGGCGTGCACATCGAAGGAGAGACATGGCAGAAGACAAGGCTTGTCTTGAAGAGGAAGTAAATTTCTGCAAGACCTTATATACAATGGTAGATCGTGTGGAGAAGTTGTTCTTAAGACTTGAAAAACTTGAAAGTGTAGAGAAAAGAACTCTAGAAGGACAAGGTTTGGTACATGGAGATGATGGTGGAGATCCACCTTCTTCTCCTTCCACGAGTGAAAGTTCTTCTTCCTCCCATCACCACCATCATAATAATTCAAGGGATGCACACAAGAAACCTTTCTTTAAATTAGATGTCGAATTTGATATTCCCATTTTTAATGGTGAAAGTAATGCAAAAAATCTTAATAATTGGATTAGGAAGATTGAGATCTATTGTAGGATTCAACATATCGTGGAGGATGAGGCAAAGATTTTACTGGCCTCTCTACTGCTGAGCAACACCGCTCTCGTCTAGAGGGAGAGAAAATTGCAAAGTAGTAAGAATGTGGGTAACCTTCTTTCCTCATGGCCTGATTTCATTTTTGTGTTAAAGGAACAATTTTATCCCTTGGGTTACAAGCAGAAAGCATTAATGAATTGACAGTATTTAAGGCAAGGCAATTGTTAGGTTGTTCAAAGTTTTACAGAGGAGTTTAGAAAGCAAGCACTTAATTTAGGCATCACACTTGACACACCTGAGGTAGTAACCAAGTATATTGGGTCATTACATAGCTACATTAGACATTCCTTATTATTGTTTGAACCTACTACCATTAACTTGGCTAGTGTAAAGGACATCCATCTGTAAAACAGGGGAACACATGGACAGGATGACCACTCAAAGAGAACCGCAACAGCCAAGAGAAGGGGAGAAAATCCCTCTTGCACACAGTGTGAGAAATATGGCCATGATGAGGAGAATTGCTGGAAGCTACACCCTGAGTTGAGACCTGAGAGGAATGATAGAAAGGGGCAGCAGAAGGTCGTCACCACCATGTAACAAAGCCCATATTTCAATTTAGAGGAAGATGGGAAGGTCACAGCTAAAATATTTTCATGGGTTAGGCCCATTGACTTAGGGTCTAACTCTGGCGATGAGAAAGTTTGCAGCCTTCGGGATCATGGTAGGAGAACCCATATAGTTTGGGTCTGATTCTAGAAATGAATTAAGTATTTCCACCAACATAACGAAAAGGGCACTCCCTACATTAGGATGCCAAGAATTTGAGGAGACCAACCACAACACCCAAGTAGATTATGCTTAGCTAAGGAGGCTTCTATAGAAGGCAAAGGAAGAAAACCAAAAATTCCTATGCCAGTTGCAAGCCAAGGATGCGGCCTTGGAAAAGTTGCAACGTAGCCATCTGGAGGTAAAAGGCAATTCTCTGATTTCATATGATTTTCATGATGATGAATTTGTTGCATTTGAAAAACATACTACAAGGATTGGATCCAAACTAATGAGGGAAATGGGATATCAAGGAAAGGGCCTCAGCATCAAAGGCCAAGGCATCATAAACCCCATCAAAGTCAAGGAATTACTGTGCCATGCAGGACTCAGATACACTATAAAGGAGCTAGGGGAAAGCTCCAATATAGCCAGTAACCAACCAACGTCAAACAATGAAATTCCTTTCTCACAGTCCAATGATAGCGAAGGATCCCTAAACACTTATCGTAGGAACACTAGGTGAAAGTGCCCCAAGGCAGCCCTGAAATTCTGGAGGAGAAAGAATCATTGTAGTCATTGAAACCAACAGGGGAACCAACAAACCTCGTGTCCAATACTCCACGCTCTAAAAACATCATTAGAGGAGCCGAAAGGTGAACATATTCAATAGATAAATCCACCTGATTCATAGTGGTCTACTTTATTAAGTTGGTTTTTTTGGGGTAGTAGCTTGTTATGGCCACCATTGTAAATTATACATTGTAAGTAAATGTAAAAATGATGGTGTGTTTCCCATCACTTCAAAGACACAACGATGATATTTTGGCATTTCCTTATTACTATTTGAGACAATAATTACCTTTTATGTAATTGATGCAGGAGCATCAAGACCTTTTTCTCCATTTGTAAATATGGGGTGTGATAATATTAATTTGTAAATATGGGGTGTGATGATTTTTAATATTATCTTAATTAATTTGAATTAAATAGGATAATGTGAGGATTTTGTAAATATCCTTTTATTAATTAAGGGGATATGAGAGAATTGGTTAAGGATATGGAGGGATAAGATTCTAGATAATAGGGTTTGTTGATATATTCTAGTGGTGTGGAGATATTAAGGGGATTGAGCATTTAATTAGTTCAGTATGTAAATAGCAATGGGTTTTTTGAGAAAGAGATAGAATAGGAGTGAGGAGTGGGGTGAGAAGTTCTCTTTGGGAGCCTTCGGGAAGTTTGTAAAAGGGCCATAGATTGCATATCTAGCCATGAGTAGCAAGTTTTGTATAAACGTTTGTTTCCATGTGAATATAATTGTGTTGAATTGAGTCCTGTATGAGCATATCGACGTTTAATCAAATATTGAGATATGGTTTGCGCATAGTCGCCGAAATGAGTGAGGAGTTGTTTTTTTTTCCATGTGCTATTACTGTGAGAAGTTGATGTTTTATAATTTGTATGAAGTGATAATGGTCCTTGCATCAGCGTCAATTAAAAAAATGATAAAGTCTGTGGGAAAATTGCTGTAGAACGATTGGTTGAACGCTGGAAACGCAAGCGCCATTAAAATTGGCGGGATTTTAGTTGCTGTAGATATTACCTGCATAATGTCATAAGAATAGCACTGTTGATTTTTAATTAATGACCGCGTTACAGTCAAAGTTCAAAGGCAGTGCAAATCTGGACTGAATTCTCAGAGATAAAGGAGAGTTCTTGCGCAGCGGAAGCTATATTGGCGGCGTCGAAGACCTCGGGAACGGCGTTGTGTGAGAATACCTGCAGTTGAATGAAAATATATTACAACAGAGGCTGCGTTCCGGAGATTGGGAACGAATTGAGCCATCGTTTGGTTGCCGAGACTATTGGTCCATTGCAACTATACTGGACTGTTGGATTAATTACCTTATATATATCCGTCGACCAACACTGATATATAGTGATTATATATATTGGCCCGAAACCCGCGAGGTGTGTAGATTAATACATATATCGGAGTTGTTGTAGTAATTCGATGACCGAGCCTTTATTTAAGTTAAGGGCAGATTCTAACCAGCGGCATATATACATATATATGTCGGTTGCCTCTTTGTTTAGAGGAGAAGCCAGCCTTAACCAGCAGCAAACATTTGTGTGCATTAGAAGTGAAGTTTAAAGGTGAGGGCGCATTCCAGCCTATATACATATTAAGATTGTTTATGAAACTAATGAGTTGTGAATTAGATTTGAAGCCAACCAGGGGTTTTATAGCACCGTAGGTTCATGTCCAAGCATGGCGTGTATAGGTCATGAATTGAAGGGGAACGAAGCATAAGTAAGCTTCCGCTAATTCAAATGTACAACGTGTATTGAAGTGCATGTTTTATACGCATGGTGATTAGAGGATCCTGGTAGTTGTGGCCTGGGAGTGGCCTGGGCTTCATCATTTTTGGTATCAAAGCAGGAATAGCTCTGTTTGAAGGATGAAGTTTTTTTTTTTAAGTTCAGTATTTTGAATGTGTAATGAATGAGGAAGACCAGAGTTTTAAATTTGATGTGTAAGCTACACAAATGCAATGAACAGATTGGCAGAAGCGAAAGGAGGAAAAGATCATGCAAGATCTTAAGACGTGAGATGATTTTTCTAAATTGAAATTTGTGATTGAAGTTTATGGTTGCAGAGAAGATGGCATTGAACCTGACATTAAGCTAAAGGCTGGATAAGGAGGACAATTGCAGTGTCATGAAGAAGAAGGTGAGTTGAAGAGATAACCTAGAGAGTGAGCAGAGAGAGTGCTCAAAAGGTTCCAGAGGCAGTGAACCAAGTACTTTCCAAAAGACTGAGTGAGGAGAGCTTGGTGAGGTAAGTGGCGGCAAGACAGGAGAGCTTGTTGCAGAGGCTACTGCAACTCATGGCAAGTGAGAAGATGATCATGGAGGATCAAAGAAGAGGTTCAGAGGAATGCCATAGCAATGAGATGACTGCAGAAGTCAGAGATAGAGAGATTGCAGTAATGAAAGTGAAATTGCAGGTACTAGAGGAATGGCTGCAAGAGCAGGAAAACCAGAATAGAGGATGGATCTTTCCACTGAAGGGAAAGAAAGTGAAGTGGCAGAGGCTACAACAGAAAAGAGATCGACAGATAAACATGCAGTTAACAGAAGAGCTGAGAAAGCTCGAGTAGATGATGGATGTACAATTGAGACGTGAAGAACTCAGAGCAGTTGGGTTGGAAAAGGAGGTTTCCATTGGTGAAACAGAGGAGAAGATCATTGATGATTTCTTGAGCTATTGGGCAGATCCAGATCAGCTGGATAATGTGAACTCTTGTGTTTTTATAGCTGACAATTGTGATGTGATTACAGGTTTTGTTGAAGAGGAAGTTCATGTGAATGAAGAAGATGATCAGCTGGAAGAGCTGGTATATGAACCAACGGTTGAGGTTGTTGAAACTTGTAGTTTTCAAACTAACAAGTTGTATATGAATGCAGGGACTGTAAGTGATGGTGATGTTATGCTTCAACAATGTTATAAAGAAATTGCATTGCTAGAATATTTGTTGAAGAATTCGGAGTATGACAGAGAAATGGAAAAAGAAAGAGTTCAATACAGTGAACGAGTGCGGAAAGATACCATGGAAGCAGATGATGTGGGAGAAAGACTGGTTGACAGTCTTGAGAATTCTTCAAAGGATTCTTTGGGCAAAGAGAATCAACATACTGATGTGCTGATAGTGGAGGAGACTTCAGAACAACATACTGAAGTGCTGGCAAAGGAGGATAAGGCACTGATGCCTTTTGATTTTTATTCTAACAAGTGTTTTGTGAATGCAGGTATTGTTGCAAAACATTTGACTCAATTGAGAAGTCAAATGAAGGAAGAAGAAGTTTTCTGTTCTAGAAAACAAGAGGGCATGGATGATTGGGTGGCAGTGAAGACTGAACAAGTCAGAACAGAAACAAGCAAAGAAGTAAGGAGACAGTAAGTGACAGTACAGATAGAGAAATTAAACACTGAGCAAGCCATCTTAGCTCAGCAGGCAGCAAGAAATTAGGAGCCGGGAGATTATTTGGACCGAGAGATTGAAAGTATCAGAAGGTTGATGACAAAAGAATCCCGGAAGAGGCCAGTAGAAAGAAAGAAAAAGAAAGACAACAAGAGAAAGAAGGATTGCAAGAGCAAAGAAAGTGGAGCACTACAACACAAAATATGGAAGCCTGGAAGACAACAGCAGTAAAGCAATCAACAAGCACTGAAGGATTACAAAATAAAATTTGGGATCCAGGAGGAGATATCCAGACTTATGACCAGGTGGTCATGAATTTTCTTACATGGGGGTCTGATGGGACATCAAGACCTTTTTCTCCATTTGTAAATATGGGGTGTGATAATATTAATTTGTAAATATGGGGTGTGATGATTTTTAATATTATCTTAATTAATTTGAATTAAATAGGAGAATGTGAGGATTTTTTAAATATCCTTTTATTAATTAAGGTGATTTGAGAGAATTGGTTAAGGATATGGAGGGATAAGATTCTAGATAATAGGGTTTGTTGAGATATTCTAGTGGTGTGGAGATATTAAGGGGATTGAGCATTTAATTAGTTCAGTATGTAAATAGGAATGGGTTTTTTGAGAAAGAGATAGAATAGGAGTGAGGAGTGGGGTGAGAAGTTCTCTTTGGGAGCCTTCGGGCAGTTTGTAAAAGGGCCATATATTGCATATCTGGCCATGAGTAGCAAGTTCTGTATAAACGTTTGTTTCCATGTGAATATAATTGTGTTGAATTGAGTCCTGTATGAGCATATCGACGTTTAATCAAATATTGAGATATGGTTTGCGCATAGTTGCCGAAATGAGTGAGGAGTTGTTTTTTCTTCCATGCGCTATTACTGTGAGAAGTTGATGCTTTATAATTTGTATGAAGTGATAATGGTCCTTGCATCAGTGTCAATTAAAAAGATGATAAAGTCTGTGGGAAATTTGTTGTAGAACGATTGGTTGAACGCTGGAAAAGCAGGCGCCATTAAAATTGGTGGAATTTTAGTTGCTGTAGATATTACCTGCATAATGTCATAAGAATAGCGCTGTTGATTTTTAATTAATGACCGTGTTACAGTCAAAGTTCAAAGGCCGTGCAAATCTGGACTAAATTCTTAGAGATAAAGGAGAGTTCTTGCGCAGCGGAAGCTATATCGGCGGCGTCGAAGACTTGAGGAACGGCGTTGTGTGAGAATACCTGCAGTTGAATGAAAATATATTACAACAGAGGCTACGTTCCAGAGATTGGGAACGAATTGAGTCATCGTTTGGTCGCCGAGACTATTGGTCCATTGCAACTGTACCAGACTGTTGGATTAATTGCCTTATATATATCCGTCGACCAACACTGATATATAGTGATTGTATATATTGGCCCGAAACCCGCGAGGTGTGTAGATTAATACATATATCGAAGTTGTTGTAGTAATTCGATGACCGAGCCTTTATTTAAGTTAAGGGCAGATTCTAACCGGCGGCATATATACATATATATGTCGATTGGCTCTTTGTTTAGAGGAGAAGTCAGCCTTAACCAGCAGCAAACATTTGTGTGCATTAGAAGTGAAGTTTAAAGGTGAGGGTGCATTCCAGCCTATATACATATTAAGATTGTTTATGAAACTAATGAGTTGTGAATTAGATTTGATGCCAAGCAGGGGTTTTATAGCACCGTAGGTTCAAGTCCAAGCATGGCGTGTATAAGTCATGAATTAAAGGGGAACGAAGCAGAAGTAAGCTTCCGCTAATTCAAATGTACAGCGTGTATTGAAGTGCGTGTTTATACGCATGGTGATTAGAGGATCCTGGTAGTTGTGGCCTGGGAGTGGCCTGGGCTTCATCATTTTTGGTATCAGAGCAAGAATAGCTCTGTTTGAAGGATGAATTTTTTTTTTAAGTTCAGTATTTTGAATGTGTAATGAATTAGGAAGATCAGAGTTTTAAATTTGATGTGTAAGCTACACAAATGCAGTGAACATATTGGCAGAAGCGAAAGGAGGAAAAGATCATGCAAGATCTTAAGAGGTGAGATGATTTTTCTGAATTGAAATTTGTGATTGAAGTTTATGGTTGCAGAGAAGATGGCATTGAACCTGACATTCAGCTAAAGGCTGGATAAGGAGGAAAATTGCAGTGTCATGAAGAAGAAGGTGAGTTGAAGAGATAGCCTAGAGAGTGAGCAGAGAGAGTGCTCGAAAGGTTCCAGAGGCAGTGAACCAAGTACTTACCAAAAGACTGAGTGAGGAGAGCTTGGTGAGGTAAGTGGCAGAAAGACAGGAGAGCTTGTTGCAGAGGCTACTACAACTCATGGCAAGTGAGAGGATGATCATGGAGGATCAAAGAAGAGGTTTAGAGGAATGCCACAACAATGAGATGACTGCAGAAGTCAGAGAAAGAGAGATTGCAGTAATGAAAGTGCAATTGCAGGTACTAGAGGAATGGCTGCAAGAGCAGGAAAACCAGAATAGAGGATGGATCTTTCCACTGAAGGGAAAGAAAGTGAAGTGGCAGAGGCTACAACAGAAAAGAGATCGACAGATAAACATGCAGTTAACAGAAGAGCTAAGAAAGCT
>APFE031165293.1:0-14782 GCA_000404065.3 Pinus taeda | reverse complement strand
GCGATTTCCTTTGTTGTTTCCAACTGCCTTAAAACCCTTCTTCTCATTCCATTTCCTGCTAGCAGTTTCCCCTTTTTTCTTACTTTGTTGATAACAGATTCTAGCCTTGCGGATTACTTCATCCATTGATTTTGGATTGTCAAATTCAATCCTCTCTCGCATATATGGTGGTAAACTACTAACGAATCGCTGGACTTTTTCTTTTTCCTCCCTTATATATGGCACGTAGCGGAGCAAGGAAGTAAAACGAGTGATGAATTCATCCATAGTCTGCTGCCCCAATCGCAAATCATGGAATTCTCTCGCCTTTTCATCATAGAAGCTCTCAGTTAAATACCTCTCTTTAAAGAACCTTTGAAAATTGTCCCATGTAATGGTCTGCTCAGTAACCCCTTTTACAATCTTCACCTCCTCCCACCATAAGGTGGCCTTTCCCTGTAATTGAAAGATAGCCAGTCGTGCTTTAAGATTGTGATCATATTCATAAAGCTGAAAATACTTGTTCATATTAATTAACCATGCTTCAGCTGCTTCTTCTTGTTCTCCGTCAAAATGTGGTGGTTTAATCTTGCGGAATTCCCCTTGTAGTTCTACCCTTTGTCTTTTCGAGGTTTGTTGTTCAAATGCATTATCGGAGCATTCCTCCTGCTCTTCCGATCCTTCGGGGGGTATGTGATGGTTCTGCTCTTCAGACATTCTTTGCTGTTCTGCACTAGGATTAACTGGTGGTTGATTTTGTCTGTCGGACAAACTTTTCAAAATTCTTTCTTGTTCCATCGTTAATCGGGCATTATCTTCTCGCAGTCGAGCCATCTCATTCTTTAGCTCCTGTACTGTCTCCAAAATTGCTTGATTTGTGATTCTGGCTTCTTCTCCAAGTTGTACCCACAGTTTTGGATTATTTTCTGGGCCAGGCACGCCCTGCCCCATTACAGGTCGTCGTGGTGTATTATCTGCCCTCCTCCTGTCACCATCCTCAGAACCCTGATCCTGTGCTTCATCATAACAACAGAAAAAAAAACATTCAAGGATAATAATGAGAATGACTATTTGTTTATTTATTTAATATAGTGTCCTTATTTGTCATTGTTGTCTTACCCAGAGGCCACAGTGCTGTAACTGGGCTCTGATACCATATGTCACAACCCTCTACCAGGTAATTAATACTCTCATAAAAAAAAAAATTATTTACCTAAACATTACATCCTTTTACATTCCAAGGTGATTAATTTATTCTACGGAGGTAAGGTTACTATGGTTTAATCCCGATCCACATATTGGCGGGAACGTAACATGGCTTGATATTTTTGCCATCACCACCCTCGGCATACAAAACTTAAATGTATCCGTATATTATACTGACAGCAAACTTTATAAATTTGATGGATTTTAAACTAATGGTTCAAGCGATGGACAGCTGGTCTCCTCGGTTATATCCCTTGATTCGATCATTAATTTTTTTGGAGAGGTAGCTGGCTGGAGTAAATGCTACAGCCATACCCGTAGTCTCCTCAGGATTACCACAGTGAATGAACGATGAGGATTGAACCTGGAGATCAGACGGTGTTGGTTGACCTGCCTCTGTAAAAGAGGTACTTAGGGTTTGAGCAATTCATTTTTGAGTGTTTGGTTCGCAGAGTCGCGTTCTCCAGCATGTGGATTCCTCCAGTGTCGCCCCCATGCCACTGTAAACCATGGCTTGGGTCTTTTGGCTTGAGTTGATACAGTTCCACTTCCTTCACTGAGTTCATAGTTACCGACTCCGTCGAAGGCGATGCCGCTGCTGTCTTTCGCTCTGAGCCTTCCATTCGGCTCTCAGGTAAAACCCTTATTCCTCATTGATATTTCTGGTGCGATTTGTTTTTATTGTATTTAGTAAATGTGCAAGATTGATTTCTCGTTTGCATCCTGTTTGAACAGGATGAAGGTATGAAGGGATCCGCGGCGGCAAGGGAACTACAAGGTCTTTACTACAATGAGTGCAACCTACAGGTAAGTTCCGCAATTCCCATTAGGAATTTGTTGACTCCACCTAGCTCCAGAGTCATTCATATTATTGATTTCTTCCTGCCAGGAGTATCATCGCTCTCTGTTTATGGCATGAGCGGATGTGGTGTTCTCGGACAGGGAACCTCTGTAGACGATGTCCTAGGTTCTACCCTGGAGGGTTTCATCAATGATGCCGAATGGCATTCCATTTGCAATCTATTCTTAATAGTTAAAGTTTTATATGTATTTCTTATGGCTATTCGTTTCCTCTGGGGACTATTCAAGGAAATCTGTTAGCTGTGTTATTGAGTCTCATTACTCAATTGGAATGCGTTCTTTAATGTACTCACACAGGTCGGCACATTGTTTAATCATGTAAATATTCAGTACTGTTACTGTTCAAGTTCAGGCGTTTGTTTGGTTCATGGTTATTCAGATTCTGTTATGTTTTACGCTTCTCTGAAGCTTACCTTGCCGGTTTTTACCAAGCTTCGGCCAAGGTTTGACTGAATATTATTCTGGCTGTATTTTCACCGCCTTTTATATATATTTTGATTCCATATGTTGCATACCCTGTTATCTTTCGAATGCGGTTTTGTTCTTGCACGAACTATCGATTTTCTTTATTGCATATATATATATAGAATGGTCGACAATGATGTTTACTCGTCATTTGGCATATTGGTTGCAACTCCTTATGTTATTCTCTCTGTATTCAGCATTTAATGGCATTTCTTTATAATAGAGCATGCACATATAGTCTGAAGGTTGGGTTATTTCTTACATGTCGGTGTAACGGTTTCTATTCTTGGGTTCCACCGTAGGTCGTATCATTTAATTTATACTATGAATCCTTTCCTACACAGAAAGTCTATTCCTGAGGTTTACGTAATGTTCTTTTCATTGTCGGTTATCTTGGCAATGTACAGTTTGTGAACTGATCTGCAGTGTATGCTCTCTTGTTTTATTGTATAAATTCTTTAAACCCCCTCCTTAGGGTTTCTACATGAATTCTCCAGTCGCGAGTTTATATATATTAATGCACAGTCACCTAGCATTCACGGTAATAGATATGAAAGCATTATAGTTTTCTAATAACCCTTCTGATAGTTTTTATAACTTGTAATGCAATTCATTTTCATACTGATGTCCTCTACTCTGGTTGATGTTCTTATTGTTACACAGAATGTCCGTTATTACTTTCTGGGTTTGTCTATGCGACTACAGTTATGAAATGAACAGCTTCTTTCCCTGTTCTTGCATATAATAACTTACTGTTTTTCTCCATTGTTATTTGCTGGGTTTGTCAAAGATTCCAATACTGAATGAAGATTTAATTTATCAGTTCTATGGTTCTAATAGGTAGAACAGTTGAAGCCACTCATTACTAGTTCAACTTCTTCAATGTGCTGTTTCTTAAATTGCAGTTTGATAATATCCTTTAAGGATTTATAAAAATTTCTCAGAAAATGCTGAAATCATATTTGTACTTACCTGCAATGCCCCGTTCTCAATCTTCTGCACTTCTCCAGAATGGAGAAGATTGCCTAATGCTTGTTATCCTCCCAGCGACGAGATCAGTCAACCAGACTGAATCTCTCCCCCAAGCCCACTTGCTGGCCACAGCCTTCAGTAACGTAAAACACACTTGTGCCTGTGCTATCTGGTCCTCGCCAGACGTAGCACTTCCCTTTTCTACTTCAGCGCCTTATTCCTTTTTCCCGTCTGTTCCTCAACAACCTGGGCCTTTTCCTCTTTCCCTTTTTCTATGGGAGAGGAAAAGCAGTTAGGGTTTCCCCTTATTTGCTGGCAACTGTTTCTTTTATTTAAGCAAGAAAAGAAAATAACTTTTCTCATAAAAGTTATTATATGTATTATTCAATCCATACTCAATCTTTGAATTAATAATATTTTCATCATTTTTTTTAAGAAAATAATAATCTCTGTTCCGTATTTACCTATAACGGTAAATCAGAAAATTTATTCACATAAACTGTTTGGTTATTACAGCAGTCAAATTGCTACGAGAAGGTGGGTCCCTTGTCCCACAAACAAGGGGGTCTCATACACCAATTTGACCCACAAACAAGGGGTCTCATACACCAATTTGGTGTCTGGCTTGGCTGTGACCTTAAAAATGGTTATTATTATTATTTATTATAAAAAATATATTATAAAACTTAAAAATTTTATAATATAACTATTTACAATTTTAGTATTTTCATTATATCTAAAAATAATATTTTAATTATTTTAAATTATAATTAAAATGGAGATGGTCATTCTACAACTCAGTTTGAAGGATGTGTAAATATGTCTATCTCATGACCCCTTTTAAAATAAAATTAAAAATTAAAAAATTATGTTTTAAATAGACAAATAATGTTGGCTATCATAAAAAAAAAATGAATATGATGTAAAGTAAGTAGAAGTAAAAAAATGTGTATGTTATATCAACTTCATATATATCTATATACAGAAAAATATTGTTAAAATAACATAGCTAAAATAAACTAGCATTTGCACCAAATGTTGCAAAAGATGTGCCAAGGTGGGTCCCTTATCCCATAAACAATGGGGTCTCATACACCAATTTGGTGTCTGGCTTGGCTGTAACTTTAAAAATGGTTATTATTATTATTATTTATAAAAAATAATATTAAAAACTTTAAAATTTTATAATATAATTATTTTAACAATTTTAGTATATTTCATATTATCTAAAAATATTATTTTATATTTTTAAATTATAATTAAGTTCCAGATGTTCATTCTACAACTCAGTTTGAAAGATGTGTAAATATGTCTATCTCATGGCCCTTTTAAAATAAAAATTAAAAATTAAAAGATTACGTTTTAAATAGACAAATAATGTTGGCTATAATAAAAAAAAAATTATGATGTAAAGTAAGTAGAAGTAAAAAAATGTGTATGTTATATCAACTTCATATATATCTATATACATAAAAACATTGTTAAAATACCATAGCTAAAATAAACTAGCATTTGCACCAGATGTTGCAAAGGAAACGTTGTAAGACATAAATTGAGGAACAATAGCGACATATGAATGGGCATTGAAAGTAAGAATTTATAGAAAATATTGAAAGCAAGGGTGGAAGATTGAGTTACAGTTGCAGCTATATCCTTGAGTTACTTGTGAGTATTCCAAATATGGATATTTTGTAAATAAAAATAGTCTCATGTAGAGGTTATCCATTATCCATGTAGTTGTTATGGTTTATGTGAACATGTTATGGTCTAATATTTTAAGGTTTATTGTTTTTAATTATGTAGTTGTTATGGTTTATGTGAACATGTTATAGTCTAATATTTTAAGGTTTATTGTTTTTAATTTTAAAACAAGTTTGAAGGACACAAGAATACAAAACATATGATATTTTTCTTTATTTATGCTATTTTTCCACATGCTACCTACTTATGGCAACAACTAGTGTTAGGACGGCTGAAAATTTCAGAGTTGCAGTAGAGGTCGAAATTCTAAATCTGGGGGTCGAAGTTACGCTACTGGAAGAGATTTTTCTGGGTTTGATTGGGACAAGGGAAGCACATCATCTAGAATGATTGGAATTGGTCTTGGAGCGCACACGGGCGAGCTGCGGTTGCGACGGGAGTGTGACCCGGTTTGCGACATAATATGTGACGAACATGTGATACAATAAACGATGGGAAGTTTATACCCATGGGACATGGAACGATGGAGTTAAGGGGCCGACTCACATGGAGGGCAGGCCGACATAGTTTCATGGTGTTCAAGGGGTGTGAACATGAAGATTGGGTGGTCGGCTGGGTAGCCCCACCCACACTTACGAAGTGTATATATATGGAGTGCGTTTGGAGCATTCGTTCATCATTCGAACATCACATTCGTTCTGCGCTCTTGGAAGAGGAGGACTTGTGCGCAGATTTGAGGGGAGATGAGCGCATAGCTCATGCGCTTTCCTTGGTAGAACGCACATAGTGGAGACGCTCTTGGTGAAGAGGTGAACGCGTTGGGCAAGACGTGCCCGAGGTGATCGTGCGGAGGTGTTGGTTGTGCGACAACTTGGCGAGGGTGTCTTGGTGGCTCGGGTGAGCGCCCGCCCATCGTGCAAGTGTGCATGAAGATGTGTTGAAGTGTTGGGTTGTGAACGGAGGTGTGTCTCGGTGGGAGGCGCCCGTGTGTGGCGACTTGGAGGTGCGCCTGAGTTGGGCAAACGACACGACGGTGCAACGAGGTGAACGAAGGTTTGGTTAGTCGTGCGGCGACCGTACGGAGGTGCCGACGAGGTGGGCAACCGAGTTTTCTGATGTTGTGAAAATTTGGCTAAGTGTAAATTTGGGGTTTCCCAAGATTTAACTTGTGCATTGTAAAAAACGAAAGATTGTATAATATATTGTTGGGCAAACTCATATTGCAGGGAGTTGCCCCTCCCTTTATACTGTTGCATTTCTCTTGTATAATGTTGTTGATAATGAATGTGTATGGGTGTTCATTGGTATAAAGGAACATTAATAATAATTGGTAAAGAAAAATAAAATAAGTATGGATGGTTAAGGCGTAGTCTACAATCATAAGTATTGGTGAAAAGAAAACGGTTGGTAGTGCCACACCTCGCCGGCATGGTTGAAAGACCACCGTAGGCTTGGGGCCGTGACAGTTGGTATCAGAGCTGTGAATAGGTTCGGGTGTTGAATCATTGAAGCTGATACATAACTTGACAGTTGAGTTGGTTAGAGTAGGATTGCTCATGACGAAGTGACAGTGGAAGCAGGTACTTGCAAGTGAAGGAAGCTAGTTTCACATACAAGTGAAACAAGGGCCGGTTCATGGTTGCAGGGAACTTGGTGAAGCTGGTGAAGGTTGGAATCGGGTGTCGTAGAGTTGGGCAGGCGGTACTACGTGCTGGTCATACGATTTGGGCACTTGTCAGGTGGGAAAGTGGGATTGCGTGTGGGCAGGTATACATGGTTTGGGCGTCTGTGGACCAAACGAAGTACGAACCGGGGAAGATGAAGTACAAGGCATGGTAGGTTTGGAAGAATGCAAAGGGAAGCTCTTACTTACCTTATACAGGTTTAAGCAGATGAAAGAAGAGAATCCCCAGATTCGAGAGAAGCTTGCAGTCTTGGAAAAGAATGTTGAAGACGAGCTTCTTCAACTTTGATGGACAATGGAGCAAGATGAAGTTGCATTTTTTGCAAACAAGGAAGAGGAAGCTGTGATAATTGAAGATGTTGCATACATGACCGTGATGGAGGATGAACTTGAGATTGATCAAGTTGGACCAGGATCGTGTAGTTTGCAGACATGGATGGATGAGGATACTCCCATGGAGGAACCTCATGATGATGAAGTAAGTATTGATACTTGTGTTTCATTTGAGCATTTGGTAGATGGACCATATGCAAGGAAGGGCAAAGCCAATTTGTCGATGCTAGGGAGCATCTTACCATGGATGATTATGATGAGACCTTGTATGGAGATGCAAGGATTGTTGACTGTTGCAGGACTTGTTGGGGTTGTTTTTGACCTTATGGTAGAAGGTACAAAGGCCTGTGATAAGGGTGGAACTTGATGATCATTGTGGAGGAATGGGTCATGCTTTAGCCACTTGGCTAAGTGCCCAACATGACTCATGGACAGATTGGAGGGCACACACTTGAGTTGCTTGGGGGGACTTCTCATGGCCAAGACCAAGAGCAAGTCTTGGTGGACACTTTGGTGGAGGAGCTATGATGGAGAGACTCATGTGATGATGATATGGTTGGATGACCGAGTTCACTAGACCGAATATTGCAGCTTAGATGGGAATGACCGATTGTTGTGATGAGTCTATTTGGTTGGACTACATGGCAACTTAGTCATGGACATTAGGTTGGAGACATGGAGCATGGCAATGTTATGCAGGGACATTATGTGGGAGCACTTGTAGAGATGTCACTTATGGGCATCCAATGAGGAGTGCCAAGGCAGGGATGTTGTGTAGGTGGATTTTCTAGTGTGACATGGAGATGTTTTACTTATGAGCTGATGGAGAGGTTGTGCACTCTTGTACAACAATGCCATGGACTTGGATGGAGTTGTGAGTAGACTATGGGGCATTCTTACTACATGGAGAGCTGAGGCATCTTGCAAAGACCTTTGGGCCGAGACTTGTATGCTTGCTGAGATGTTGGTTGAAGATGGCTTATGGAGCTCATGATGACATGAGATTGTTGTGACTTTTAGGGACTTCATATATGGTGGACTTGGAGGATCTGATGCATTGAAGAGCTGAGGTCAGAGACTTTGATGCAGGATGGGGTGCATACTTTCAAATACATGTGGATGGCTTGAAAGAGTGACTTTATGTAAAGGATCGATATGAGGCACTTTGGAGTGATGGAGTTACGATGATGATGATGCCTTGGTGGCAACACTTGGGCATAGGCTGAACCGAGACTCAACTACTTTTTACACATGGGAGCTGATTGATCTATGATCATGGGCAGCACATGGATAGATGAGGCATGTGTATGCTTGATTCTATGGCAGACTTGAGGGGATGACACATTGCAAATGTGATGGAGGTAGCTTCATGGACATGGATGTGGCACACCGAGAGTTGGAGGTTGATGAGATGGTCTCTTCATATTGAAGAGGCACACATATGGATGATGTTGGGATAGATGTGGCTGATTTCATGTAGCACATTGACACCAAACATCATGGATGACATGTTGCAGATGAGATGAGGGCTACTTCATGGACCTGAGCATGGTTTACTTATATGGATGGATTCTTGATCAAGTTCAGGATGTGACAGGGATGTTTTGAGAAACGACTGATGGTGGCATGAGGATGTGCATTCTCGTGGTTTGAGCATGGTAGTTGGACTGATCACCTGACTAGTTCAAACATGCAGGTTGACTTGTACAGAGATGTGTTAGCATTGTGTTGGAGTATCACGACAGCAGTTCACATGGGGACGACACATGATGAGGTCGACACGATATGTTGCAGTGGGCATGTAGCTTGAGATGGAGGGGTTAGCCTTCCACGATGGAGCAACATGTGGAGATTGTGACATGGTGGTTGATGATCATGGATTGAGATGATTTCCGATATATGACATACTGATGGGTGCATACCTTGGTATGGTTATCTTGGTGACAGATGGTTGCCGAGGCGAGACATGGTGGAGATGGTAGTTCTACATATGTTGCAGTGATGGTTGAAGTATGTGGAGGAGTTAACATCATGGACGATCTTGTTGGATGGTTACCAGGATGGTATGTTGTCGAGGACGACAACGATTTCAGGTGGAGGAGGATGTAAAGCCTCCAGTTGTGTGACACGGTTGGGCGCTGGGCGACCCAGGAGCGCGCACGGGCGAGCTGCTGTTGCGATGGTAGTGCGACCCGGTTTGCGACATAATATGTGACGAACATGTGATACAACAAACGATGGGAAGTTTATACCCGTGGGACATGGAACGATGGAGTTAAGGGGCCGACTCACATGGAGGGTGCGCCGACATAGTTTCATGGCGTTCAAGGGGTGTGAACATGAAGATTGGGTGGTCGGCTGGGCAGCCCCACCCACACTTACGAAGTGTATATATATGGAGTGCATTTGGAGCATTCATTCATCATTCGAACATCACATTCGTTCTGCGCTCTTAGAAGAGGAGCACTTGTGCGCAGATTTGAGGGGAGATGAGCGCATAGCTCATGCGCTCTCCTTGGTAGAACGCACATAGTGGAGACGCTCTTGGTGAAGAGGTGAACGCGTTGGGCAAGACGTGCCCGAGGTCATCGTGCGAAGGCGTTGGTTGTGCGACGACTTGGCGAGGGTGTCTTGGTGGCTCGGGTGAGCGCCTGCCCATTGTGCAAGTGTGCACGAAGATGTGTTAAAGTGTTGGGTTGTGAACTGAGGTGTGTCTCGGTGGGAGGCACCCGTGTGTGGCGACTTGGAGGTGCGCCCGAGTTGAGCAAACGACACGACGGTGCGACGGGGTGAATGAAGGTTTGGTTAGTCGTGCGGCGACCGTGCCGAGGTGCCGACGAGCTGGGCAACCGAGTTTGCCGATATTGTGAAAATTTGGCTAAGTGTAAATTTGGGGTTTCCCAAGATTTAACTTGTGCATTGTAAAAACGAAAGATTGTATAATATATTGTTAGGCAGACTCATATTGCAGGGAGTTGCCCCTCCCTTTATACTGTTGCATTTTTCTTGTATAATGCTGTTGATAATGAATGTGTATGGGTGTTCATTGGTATAAAGGCACACTAATAATACTTGGTAACGAAAAGTAAACTAAGTATAGATGATTAAGGCATAGTCTACAATCGTAAGTATTGGTGAAAAGAAAACGGTTGGTAGTGCTGCACCTCGCCGGCACGGTTGAAAAACCACTGTAGGCTTGGGGGCGTGACATTATAGGTCTTGGTATAGAAGTCTTGGAATTTGTCAATTGAAGAATATATAAGAAGAGAAGAGATTTATGGGTTTTTCTCTCAAGTGGAGAGGTTTTGGCCTTGGCTTGCAACCTACATTTTGTGTTCTTGTTCTTCTTGTTTTTCTTGTTTTGGTAGTTGTTTGATGATATACAAACATAATAATAAATAATGAAGCTAATAAGTAAGAAAAAGTAAAAAGAAATCACAAGCAGTAATTTTTCATTGTTTAAGTTGCGTTTTCACCTATATATAAAATGGATTCAACGTCTTCAAAATTTAGTTTTTTTAAACTACTTTGTTTGTCTATAAGTTAATATAAGATTATGTTATTTCATATTTCCCATGGACATCTAAATTTTTACCACTTCTTCTTAGTATGAACACTATTATTGATATTTTATAGTACTTTTAATTAAACAAAGAAGCAAATTCAAAGTAATATGCTTAGCATGTTCGCCCATTTAAAGAATATACAATAGGAGATTTGTATTCGCTTATCAAGTTCTCCCATGTGCAACTTTATTATTTATTTCCAAATATGATTGGATGTTATCTTTGATCAATTTTTGCAACAACAAAAAACACATGGAAACTACGAGATTTTTGTTATAAGATTAGTTGCACAACAATTAATAATATTTAATATAATATTAATAATTATGCCATTCAAATTTAGTGTATTATTTGATAAAGATAACTTGAATGTTTAATATATATTATTTGGTGTATTATTGGATAAAAATACATTAGAAAAAATCTTAAAAAATCCAAATAACTATTTCTAAACTATAGAAATAACCAAACTAATTTAAGTAAATTTGTTATTTCTACATGTAACCTATAATACGTATAGAAAGGTGTGAGTTAGACGCTTGTGTTCATATCGTGTCAGTAACATGATTTTAAAGAAAAGTGGAGTGTGTCAAGAACTCAGTATATTGGCTGGCAAATCTGTATAAAGATCCTGTGAAAGGTTGGAGCAATATAGCCAGCAATAACCTGCTGTACGTTGCGCACCGTCAAAGTAATTTTAACCAGTTTTGTGTTGGCCTGGATTTTAACCAGTTTTTTACATTGAGAATGAGTTTGACAGCTGATTTTAAATCTAGAAAGCAGAAAAAAAATTACGAATTCATGCCAGAAAAAAAGAAAACTCATTACTCAATAAATAAGAGGTGAGTCTAAATACCATCAAAATCAATAAAAATAAATAACAAAATAAATAAATTTGTTTTTAATAAGGTTAATCTTACAAATTGTAATTTAAACGCTAGCAGAAATAACAGTAGAAAATAGAATATAAGTAATTATGCTAAAATTAGTTAAATCATGCCAAATCTGTTAATAATTCACGGGTATCAGCCAATTAAGAAGGTGTCCGCCAATTCCATATAATAAAACATTTGGTGACATTCACAACATATGTACACTGAGAAGTGAGTCAAACAGACACTGGCCATTGTTCTTTTAAACCCACTCTGGAATGGGTCGATCTCCTGTTATGTGGAGCTTCAGCGATTTCCGAAAATGATTTCACGGTGCCCAAACCAGAACGCGATGAGAATCGAACTGGGGTAAATCCCAGCGTATGCTAAATAAAATTGGGTAAACGTATCCTACCTAAAATTATTAGAACATTAAATAAATTCAAATTTATTAGATCAATCCTAACATAGTACAGCACAATCCAATTATTTGTCTAAATCAAGAATCTAACTGCAAATTTCACGATGCCCAAACCAGAACGCGATGAGAATCGAACTGCGGTAAATCCCAACGTAAAAGTACACTAAATAAAATTGGGTAAAAGTATCTTATATAAAATAGTTAGAACATTAAATAAATTCAAATCTATCAGATAAATCATAACATAGTACAGCACAATCCATTAACTAATTATTTTAACTAATTATTTGTATAAATCAAGAATCTAATTATTTGTCTAAATCAAATACATTCTTACCACAAAAATTAAATTTGATTCATACTGAAAAATTTATACCCATCCTATAATCCAATGAACATTAACTACTGCCACATACCTTAGGCCCCTTGTTCGCAAAAATTGGCTGTGCCTTGTCACTGGGAAAAGATTAATTTCTTAAATTATTAAACTCACAAAAAAATAACCAGGCTTCGTAAGAAAGATCAATTATACAATGTCATAAATCCCTCACACGGAGGAATTATAATTTGGATCATAAATTCTTCCATGACAAAGGAAACAATCTATTTGATCAAAGCCCAAATTTAGCCATGACAGAGGAAACAGTCTTTTTCATGTGAAAAAAGTTTGCATGTAAAAAAAATTGATCTCTCTTGACTAATCTTAAATCCGTACTTAAGATTGACTCTTCTGCGGCCAGCATGAGAGGATTTTCTTTGGCGGGATCTTCATTCAAATCAGATACGCAAAATATTAGGTCCATAGAGTATTCTGCACCCAGCGTTTTTCTGCAACTGACTTTTCACATAAAATTCTCAGTTGAACTATCAACTAAGTTCTTCTGATAGTTGGTTCTGCAGCCAGCGTTCTTCTGTGACCAGCGTGAGTTGGGTCTGCGGCCAGCTTGAGTTCTCCTCTCCAGATACTTTGGTTCTACAGCCAGAGTGAGTTAGATTTGTGACCAGTGTGAGTTCTTCTGCGACCAACGTTCTTCTGCAACCAACGTGAAGTTCTTCTGCGGCCAGCGTGAGAGGGTTTCTTCTGCGGCTTTTTGGCGGATCCTCGGCCAGTGGATTGCATATTCCAGATATGTTGGTTCGAATTCATGCAACTTCTAGCGTTCGTGGGAAATAGAACCCTCGAAAGGACTTGAAACAATGGCGATCTTAAAATATTACAGATTTGAGACACAAATCTAAATGACCAGTGTGCCTCCATTTTGTAAAATTTTTCAGAAACATTTTTATACTCAGCAGGAGAGCATTCTCGAGATGGCTCTCAATTTAGCGAAAATAACTGCTGGCTCAGATCCTTCTGCCTCTGGGATCTTAAAATATTACAGATCTGAGACACAAATCTAAATGACCAGTGTGGCTCCATTTTGTAAAATTTTTTAGAAACATTTTTATACTCAGTAGGAGAGCATTCTCGAGATGGGTCTCAATTTAGCGAAAATAACTGCTGGCTCAGATCTTTCTGCCTCTGGGGGCAAGCTCCTACGCATATCGTCAGTGAAGCCCTAGCTCCCACTCTCTAGGTGGACCAGGCCTCACTCGATGATGCTTTGAAGTTTTCTGAAAGTGCTATAATCTTTCGATTCAATGGATTTTCGCCGCAGCTGACATCGCTCCACAGTTGGATCTCAGAAGTATGGAAGCCTGTCATTTTTTATGCAATTAATATCTGGGGTTTTTTTATAGTAGATTTTGAAAACCCTAAAAGCAGACAATAAATTCTAGATTTTGGCCCTTGGTTTTGAGAAAACTCATGCCTATTCACGAAGCCATGGAACCTATCATTCGATCCCTCAATGACAGTCATAACCTCAGCACCAGTTTGGGTGAGATTGCCAAACCTACCCTTGCATCTCTGGAATTCCTCCTAGCTAAAAGCCATTGGAAATGCAATTGGGAAATTTTACTGCAGGTGCCCAGAAATAGAAGAATATGTCAGAACCACCTATGCACGCATCTGTGTGAAAATGGACTTCAGCTCTGGATTCCCAACTGAAATACACCTAATAAGTAAAGACCATGTGTGGAACCAGAAAAGTGTCATCTTCACATGTCGATCCTACTTTGAGATAGGCCATCCAGCCAAAACGTGCCCAAAATCCTCCTAGAAAAATTCTGCTAGAAAAAATCACCACAGATCTACATGGTGGGAAGGAGCACAAAAAGAACACTACATTGTCATCAAAGAAGAATACTCTCGAGAAAACTCTAAATCACAAAAAATTGGGCAAGGAAGAAACAACTTTCAAGACAAGCAAGGGCAAAGCCCTATCCAACAACAAAAAGGTGAACTCGACAACAGTTATGAGGATTCGAATACCGCACAAAATAAATCTTCATTTAACAACAAAGTAGATCTCCTAGACCAAACTTCTTCTCCGACTATCTTCAAAAGGACGAACACAATAGATCGCGAAGCTAAGACACCAATGTCCCAAGAACTAGAAGAGATGAAGGAGATGCAAGATAAAGGAAGTTGGAAGACCGTAGAGAAAAAAAAGAAAGCCACAACACCAATCTCGTGAAGAAGGACGAGAAGCCAGTCAATTAAAAACTAAGAAAACTATAGGTCCGATAGACCAATTTGGTCTCAGTGGAAATTAACCACCACCATCATCATCATCATCAAAAAAAACTTATGAAAATAAAAATTGTTCAACTTTTTTTT
>APFE031165283.1:0-20710 GCA_000404065.3 Pinus taeda | reverse complement strand
TTTGAAAATGAAATTCACAACTTTAAATGAACAAGCTATATCGAAATTTTGCAAAGAGGCAACAAAAAGGTAGGTCGCTCACGTGGGTAGACTTTACGACTGGTCCGACTCCTAAGAAGACTGACAAAACCAGAGATATTTAAGGCTTTGCAACTTCTAAACCGAAAGTCACTACAGGACCAATATAAAAATCAAAACCCTAAGGCTAAAATCTCAATGAATTTCACTAAAACTTTCGACACTAATGGAACAAGTGCAGGTGAAGATTTTTGACAGTCAACCAGTGGATCTGGGCAGTAAGGACTAGAAAAAACAAAATCTAAAGGGGAAAAATGGATAAAAATGGAATTTTCTGAATTTTAACAAGGTACGCAGGCAACCTGTTTAACCAGGTGCGCCTACGCTCTGTGTACAAAGATACAGTGCGTACAAGTACGCACTGTGTCTAACGCAGAGGGTGCGTTCTACTGTAAAATGAAGAAGAACTAAAATCAAACTAGACTCTAAGCTAATCCACCCAAAAACACAGTCAAGCAATCAAAAACAAAAGAAACAAGACTCTTTTCAGATCAAAGTAATACTCAAAAGAAAAACCAAGCACATCAATGGATTCCCCAGTGGAGTCGCCAATTTGTCATGCGGAAAGAGTTATTTTTGCTGACAAAACTAACCTCCCTAGGAGTCTAAGACTCTCTAGTGACAAAAAAAACAAGTAAGAGCAATCCTTCTCTAAATATACATTATGCTATGAGAAACCAAGTGTTTTCCGATCTTACCTTAGGTCCAACGCTTGTTGTAGCAGTCTAGCTTCGTTGATCCAGATGAGCTCCTCCTTCACTTTGAAACCTGCATACACTAACAATCAAACGATTACATAACACCTGAATATTCCATAAAACAAAGCATATTCAACATATAGACCAAGGAGTATATGAAACAATTCATTAACAACAAATCATTGAGAAGAATGGACTTATTTGTATTAAGGAAACAAAAAAGAAACCATTACAACCTGAGCCTTGGTGTTGTGCAAGTTCCTCCCAGGGTCCAGCAAGAGTTTTCCTCTACTTTGACAAGCTCACCCACTTCCAATATGGCAACAAGAAAGGATGGTAATCCCTCCTCACAAGTTAACAATGGAAGTCCTAATTCCAGCAACATCTACCCTTTGGAATGTTCAGCTTTCAACCTCCCCTCCTCTGGCCCAAGGCCTGTATTTATAGCGTTCTAGAGGAAGTTATTCAGTTCCAACATCAATGGGATACTCCCTCTTTTGGATGGGGTAGCTCCTCTCTTGATGGGATAAGTTCCTCTATCATAGGGATGCATGGACCATCTGGAGGCGCTCAATACACGTCAAACACTCTTCTAGAAGGCTCTAGAAGTGACCACAAGTAACTTTTTTAAGATGAAACTCGCGCCTTTTGACCTTTACAGGGGTACACACCCATCCTTTGGCTTACAGAGCGTACAAGTACGCAGGTACAAAGAGTTTGGGATGCGTACACGCAGGCAAGGTAGAGAGAACCTACGTACCCAGAGATAAACATGTTTTTAGTGATTTTCTCTCTTTTTTGAAGCTTGACATGAAGAGCAGAGGTATTAGGCTTGACAAGGAGGATAATATGACTATTGATGGAGCCATATTAACTGTAGATAGTCATGGTGACAAATTTCAGTGTAACAGTGACATCTCACTTCCATCATGAAGATCACAATCCTTTTGACTATCAAGGGTACCATCTTGCTAGAACAAATAACACATTGTTATATTACAGAAATAAGAACACTGCCATTCCTTACATTTTTGTCACTGCTATCCCACGACTATCAAAGTTGCTACCATCTCACTTTATGTAGATCCTTATCATCAAGTATTGCTATAAAAAATATCCAACATTTAGAGATCATCAAACCATTGGTAATAAACTGTAGAGAAAACATGTACAGTTCACTATAATAGTGAAGCAAGAGCCAGAATAAAAATGAAGTCTTATTTAATAATATAATATGATGACACTTTTTTTTTGCTAAAGTAAGCGTAGGTCCTTCTATTCCAAATAAAAGAAAAGTTACATAATGTACAAAATGAATATTAGCTGCCCAAGCAAAAGCTGAACCTCACAAAGCCTCGGTCCACAAAGCCTCGCTCCACGTTACCACCGAAGATCCACCAAACAACATGATCGTTCGATCAAGCCCCGAAGATCTAATGTTCTAGGTGTTAGTTTGGGTTTCCAACAAGCTCACATGTTAACGACAAAAATGAACCCAAAAAGAAAAGTGAACTACCACTAGAAACCATTTGGGGTCCAAATGGGGAGATAACTTCTGGGCAGTTTAGCCACCTGAAAATGCACCAGATGCATGTGATTACATAAAGCCTTTCCAACTAGCATGGAACTTAACTGTGTCTGTGTATCCAAAGCTTGATAGAGACATCATGTAATTGCATTTCAAGTCCATTTGGAAGGTTAACCCTCTAGCAATTTCCCGGGAAAAATACATTGTATTTCTGCGATTTTGCTAACCTTCCCACTCTTTAATGAAGCTCGTGGCACCAAACATTAAAAGGCTACATTCAATGTTTTTTCGATACCTTTCGGTGTCACATAATAAACTGAAGCCCTGGTATAAAGCGATGTCACATAATGGAGCGAAGCTATAGGAATCAAAGTGAAACCAATTCACAAAGAAATGCTATAGGTGATACATAACAATGTGATTCATTAGTAAACAAATAACAAAACAATAGAGAGAAAAGCCACATATAAAAGCTATAGGAATCAAATATGAAAATCAATCTCAGATAATACAAAGTTTAATGCAAGTTATTCTGAGTCAAACATTGCTATTATAATATTCAAGCAATGTCACTATTGTTAAGGAAAAACCATTGTGAGATAGTGCGAACCATTGTGAATATTGATATTGTGCTATAGAGAAGGCCATGTATGCAAACCCAATATATATAAATTAATTAATTAATAAATAAATAAATAGATTAAATCTGAACAACAAAGCCTTGAACACGAGCCTCAAAATTCAATATGCTTTAGAACTTAGAGAGTCAATGATATAAAATGAGATCAAGGGTACTTATTTTGTACATGAATGTGAGCCTTTCATAAGGAGGTTGACATGATCATAATGAAGTCGACTTGAATTCTTGGTGGGAAACTAAAAGTCAAAATTCAAAATTTTCTCACCATAATATTTATCTTTAATAATTGATTTACTAATATAAATAATAATAATAATAATAATAATATTTTTTTAATTTGAATTCTAGTCAAGATAGGGTTCCTTTGGGGTAGGAGGGTTTCCGTTTGGGGAAATTCATCCCGATGTTGTTCAATTTTAACACACCTTGTGAAAATGGATGAACATATTGTAGGAGCAATACACGCTTTTGAAGGAAATGGTATCATAAATCTATGTGTTTTTAGATTTTAGGGTTACTCCCTTGGATGGTCTATGATGAATTTGCACATTGGAGATGGCTTGACCTTAATGGGGTGCATGCATGTTATTTTTCTTTAAGGCATGAGAGATCTTCAAATAACTTCCTAACATTGTATGTGATGGCCACATCACCATGGTTTCTTGTGTAGATAATCTACATTGGAAGAATGTTTTACATCCTAGAGGGGGTCATTGGGTTATATAAAATATGGGGTAGTTTGGATGCTTGCATAGATATTTAGAGTTGACACAAGGGTGCCTATGTTATGATAATATTCATGTAAGGGTAAGTGGAATGTACATGCAGGCTTAGGAGGTTTCAATTAGTGTTGGTCACACCTTGTGGAGTGACCTTGCTTGTGATACAATCACCTTTGATCTTGACATGTGTACCCATGTAGTGTAGTGGTCTGCATTTGTCTTTGTAGGTTTCTTGTAAGGGCATAGTATTAATGTATTATCTGATTCATTCATTATTGATATTTTATTCAAAGAGATGTGACTAGAAGCAACAAACACTTCCTTCCTCATGTATTTCTTATTTTGTACTTTATCTCTAATTCTCTTAGAGTTTCTATGTTTTCTTAGCTAAAGCGCTGGGATTTTTCCAGTGCGCATTAGTGGTAGGGCGTATATCTTATTGCTAGAGGTCGATTTTAGAGAAATTTCATCTAGAGGTAGCTTTTCTTGAGGCCAATTTACTTACGCTGAATTCATTTTGAGGGAGTTGTGTTGCAGGTTCCAGATTGTATTTCTCTTTGTATATCTATGGTTCAAAAAACAAAGTTTTTTCGAATAATGAAATGATGGAGAATTGTTTGTGGGTTGATTAATTTTTGCAATGTGTGATTGATCTCTCTAGTTTATTTTCATTTCATATTTTCAATACTAAAAGTTATAGATACCAATAATTGTCCTTTTTAGTGATTCAATGTAAATACATAATAAATTGAGGATAAATTAAATTGCCATGAGAAAATAAATCTTATTTGTATTAAAAATTTAATATGTCTCAAATGGAAACATAAAGATCTAAGATATTAAATTGATATATTTATGAAAGATTTTTAGGTAATATTATATAAATTTTAACAATAATGGTTTTTGAATATAATGAAATCAAAATTTAAATTATGACATATTTTTTGTTTTTTGTTTTTGTTTTTTTTTAGGTTGATTAGGACCTTACATCAAGATAGAAATTTCGTGGCCTCAACCTGCTCATTGGGAAACTAGGTTTGTTGGCCATTGGAAGACATTATAAGCCAACCAAAATCGAAAGGTTTTAAGTCTATAAAATTTAGCCAGATAATCCTTACTGTCTGAATACCATAATACATTCTTCCTCCTAAATCTAGAGCTCCCTATCGCTATGACCATCATCAAAATAAAAAATAAATAAATAATGAACTGAAAATAGGCATAGCCAACAATATAACAACCAAAATCGAATGGTTTTAAGTCTATAAAATTTGGCCAGATAAGATTTACTGTCTGAATACCATAATACATTATTCCTACTAAATCTAAAGCTCCCTATCACTATGACCATCATCAAAATTTAAACAAAAAATGAACTGAAAATAGGCATAACCAGCAATATAACTAGTCCTCAAAGGACTCAATAGGCGGAGGGTCTTTTGCACTAGACCCTTGTATTTCCAAGTATTGTGGGCACCGAAGGTGTTGCTCAATTATGCCCAAGAAAACATTTTGATGTTGAACCTGAAACTGCATTAGATGAAAGTATTTTTGGATTTCCTAAGAAGTAGGGTCGATCTGCATGTAGTCAAAAGTATGCATAATGGCTTTAGCCACCATATTTTTCATCACATAGTAGAGGTGAATGGTCTATTTATATTGGGAGACTTGGCCTCGAGAATTGCCAAGGTCAGGGACTAGAAATTCACAGTTCACTTCTTGCTCTTCTTCCTCAGCTTGGCGGGTGAGATCTGCTTCCAACCCTATGATAATCCTTCTATCTTGCTTTGATATCTCCCTCACATATGCATGCATGGCATCCTTGTTATGTTGGGCTTGAGACTTACGTCCTACTCTTTTCAGCTGCTGGGATAATGGTTCGTTGTTCTCTACCTGCGAACCTCTCTTCAATTTTTTCCTGCATCCCTCTACCATTACTTCCTCTTTGATAGTATTTACTCGTGCCATCCTGAGAAGAGGAACCTATGAGACTGTAATGCCTATGTGTCCCAAACCCATCCAAACAACCATCCACCTTGAAGGGAAAATGTCGTCGCTCCCGAAACTTGCCTCTATGATAGGGGAAAAGATCATGCACGAGAGCGAGGAAACAATGGCATTCTAGATATACCATATAATCTGAAATAAGCATGATCCTCTCATGCAACGATTCTTAACCAGCATAATCTTATTCCCTTGAACCATTGCAAACAAAGGTGTGGTTCAAGGCTAGCCTCTAATAGAAACAATTGACATAACCCTACATCCCACAGAAGAGAACCTTCGAAATTGGGTCAAAACCACAATGAAAAACACATTAATAATATTAAGACATAAACCATTCTTCTTCATCATGGCTTTTGCGACATCCCATACAATGTTGGCACAACAACATGCACAACCCCCCAAACCCAGAGATATAGTTCCCATTCTCTAAAGCATAATTCCATAAATAATTGAGATGAACGCTGCCATTTCGAATGTAGAAACGAAGGAATTCTCCCTAGAATTGCAGAAAAGCATGACAATCATCTTCCCACACTAACAGTTCCATCGAATTATATAAACAAGAATCCTACAAATTATCTCCATATTTTCTTGATTATAGGAGGAGAAAGAGAATGTCACATTCCCCATATTTTTTGTCCATCCATGAAGTGTCTATCCTTCAACTATAGAGGCATGGCTAGTGCCTCCAAGAAACTAGCCTTGCGCAGACTCTTCGAGATAGAACTCATTGACATTATCTTGCTCCAAGAAAGCCTAGGGTTGGCTGATCTCATTACCAGCTCCCTGAACTCTATTTCCCTGGGATGGATCTACTTGGCGACGTTGTGGGGAGATCCAGTGGTCTTGCCATTGGATACAACCCCCGTACAATCAGAGCTACTGCATCTTGGGGAGGCCATGGATTCCTGGGGTTAGACTTATTCTCGGCAGAGCTTGGCACCAGCCTTCGGGTTGTCAACATATATGGTCCTTGTCAATAGAGAGAGCATTTATGGCAGCATCAGCTTGGCCTCTCCATTTTCTCTTCAGATCACATCATTATTGGAGGTGATCTCAATTTATCCTTGGGTTATAGTGAATCTTGGGGGTCATTGGCTCAAGTGGATTCTATCTCAGGGTTCATGACAAACCTCCTGGAGCAGTACAACTTTATTAATGTTCCTATGAATAAACCTCTTCCTACATGGAGGAATAGAAGGGTGGGTGAGGCTGCCCTTGCTCAAAGATTAGACAGATTCCTTATGAAGGGTCCCCTGTTGCAGCAACTGCATCTCTATAAACAGTGGGTTGGCTCAGGGGGAATTTCAGACCACTCCCCCATTTATCTGGAGATTTTGGGGCCTCATCCAAAACCAAAAGCCCCATTTAAATTTAACCATGTCTGGCTACAGGACCCTTCTTATATTAGTATGGTATCAGAATTCTAGGCTGCCAAATCGATCGATAGATTTGATTCCTTGGCAAAGGGTTTCTGTTATAATCTTTCCAAGCTAAAGCATCTTTCTATTAACTGGGCTAGAGAAAAGCATCAGAGGGAGAGTTCGACTCTATTACACATAGAATCTGAGCTGAGTTCTCTGCTCGATGTGCGAAGCCTATGGTTTATCACTACAGAAGACAAATCACATCTGATTGAGCTTGAGAAATAGAAGGCTCAGATTCTGAAGGAAAGAGAGGAATCCCCTCGACTTAGGAGTAGGGCCATATGGCTAAATGTAGGGCATGACAATACAAGGTTTTTTCAGAACTATGCAAAATCTAGAAAGGTATCAAATACCATCTGAATTCTACCTCTGCCTGAGGGAGGAGTGGTTGATTCTTTCAATAAACTCTCCCATCTTAGCTCCACTCATTTCAAAACCCTATACAAAAGCCCTTCTGGATCAAATCTTGCTGATATCATTAATGTGGCTGGACACTTCCCCAAATTTGTAAATGAGGATGAAGTAGAGGAAATTTACACTCCTATGATGACTGGAGAGCTCGAAGGCACACTAAAATGGTTCAAGAAGGACAAGAGTCTAGGACCTGATGGCTGGACCATAGAATTCTACCTTGCATTCTATGACCTCCTCGGAGAAGATCTATTGAAAGTTGTGGAAGAGTCCAGATTGTCTGGATCGCTGTACAATGCCATCAATTTGAATTTTATTGCCCTCATTCCTAAATCTGACACCCCTTCCTCCTTTAATGACTACAGGCCCATTTATTTGTGCAATTGTTTGTACAAAATTATCTCCAAGATCATTGCAAATCGCCTTCACCCTATTCTCTCTTCATATTGCCCCTCAACAATTTGCTTTTCTTGAAAATCGTCAAACCCATGAGGCCATTGGCTCTACCCAAGAAGCTATTCATTCAATCTGAAGCAAACACCAAAAGGCCATTATTCATTATTCTTAAGATAGACCTAGCAAAAGCTTTTGACCGTGTTAGTTGGCTTTTCATTAAGATGATCCTTATCCATTTGGGCTTTCCACACAACTTCATCACTTGGATTATGGCTTGCATTACCACCCCCTCCTTCAGCATCCTCACTAATGGATCTGCATCTCATTTCTTTCACTCTGAGAGGGGGCTTAGACAAGGATGCCCTCTGTCACCTCTCTTATTTCTGATTGTCATGGATGGACTAATTCGATTGATTGCATTGTCTAAGCGGGATGGTGATATTCATGGTCTCAAGATACCTGATGAATGCTTTCTCACTCACCTTCTATTTGTGGATGATGTTCTCATATTTCTTGATGGAAGTATTCGGGACTCCCACTCCTTATCCAAAATTCTCTCTCTTTTCTCAACAACTACTGGGATGTTATCCAATCAATCAAAATCCACCATTACTTTTGCTAGAACTTCCATCCAAGAGTCTCATCTTGCTCATCAGCTTTTTCCTTATTGCATCAATCCTCTAGACCAGGTTCTAAAGTACCTGGGTTTATGGATAAAGCCTATCAGCTAGAAAATTGTTGATTGGGTATGGCTCATCACCAAACTGGAGAAAAGGCTTTCCATATGGAGCCATAGATATTTGTCCAGAGCTGGCAGACTTGTACTTATAAAATCTGTTCTTGAGGCCACACCAGTATTCTAGATGGCACTTGCTTGGATTCCTAGGAGTATCTTGGCTCGTTTACAACAAATCTGCAACAGATATCTTTGGAATGGTAACCAAAACAAAAAGATATTTGCATGGGTACGCTAGAATAAGATCGTGCTACTTAAGAAATGGGGAGGCTGGGGTCTAAAAGACCTTCCTTTATTTGCACAAGTCGTTGCTGCAAAAATGGGCTGGACTCTGCTGACTGGAAAGAACCATTGGACTACCATCACATATCATAAGTATATTTGGCCTTAGCAAATCATGGATTGGGTTCGTTTTCCAAGTTGGCCTAAAACTGGCATTTCATCTGTCCGGAAGGCTCTCCTTCATTCTCTACTACACATCAGGGATAATCTGGCCTGGAGAATCAATGATGGAACTATGGCTCACATTGGCTTGGACCCATGGATTAGAGATGGAGGTAGATACTAGCTGTCTAGAGAACTTATACATCATCTCCATTCTCATGAGATAAAGGTGCTTGCAAATATTGCTGATCATCAAAATTCCACCATCTTTGTCTAAGGATGGAAATCTACCTTGCAGCTTGATCTACCACAATGTTGGCACCAAGAATGGCACGAATATATATCTGCACTATTTGAATCTCATATAAGGGTTAAAGAGGGCCCTGATGAACTTATTTAGTGTCATGCGGAAAATGGTATATATTCCCCCAAGACTGGATATCTATCCCCAATCTCCCACAAGATTCCAGAGCAGATTACTTTCTGGTGGAAGAGTATCTGGAAACTTACAAAACCTCCTAGGACTAGACTTTTTTCTGGTGTATACTCAGAGACAAAGTTCCTACTGGAGAAAATCTCACACACCGATCTTTCCATGGGCCGAATTGGTGTACTTTGTGAAAAAACTCAACTGAATCGACTTTACATCTTTTCCTGAAATGCACAGCTTTGATTACTCTCTGGAATAATATTCTACCACAATATATTATATAGGGCAGTGGGAAGGTGCATACCTCAACAGTGCATGGGAATGTTGGTACAACTAGCATAAGGGTTCCAAACTTCAAAGTCTCCCACTGATTATCAGTTGGCATCTCTGGCTAGCTTGGAACTGCTCTATTTTTGAAAACAAACCTGTGTGTTGGCCACACATTGTGGCCTGTATTGTATCAACATACAATGAGATGCTTGAACGTCCACAACCTCGAGCCCGAAGGCCTCATTCACCTCCTCTTATTGATAAAAATACCCCTTGGGCATATTTCGATGGCACAACTCAACAATAGGGATGTGGTGGTGGTTTCATCATATACATTAGTGAAAAACACTTCTACAAAGTTAAGATGGGATTAGGGGCTGGAACAAACAATTTCACAGAACTCATCACCATCCATCATCTCTTGCATTTCTCTTTGGGACATAATTGCATGAGTTTAAATATTTATGGTGACTCGAAGATCATTATAAATTGGTTCAATAATATTACTGCTTGTCACATACACACACTCAGTAATATTTTGGATGAAGTCAACATTTTCAAGGCTCAATTTAATAACATTACATGCAATCATATTTACAGGGAATATAATAGTTGTGCTGACGAGCTATCCAAGGATGCCACGACACTTCCCAGAGGATAATGGACGATCCAGGAATAGCGAGGGACCAATGAATTCCACTACTATCACCGCCCATACATAGATCAACATTATCACAGGGCTAAAAGACCCTGAACACTACTTTTTTTTTTTGAAAATTTTTGAAAGTGTTTATAGTGAAAACTTTGTATATACAGGATATTTATGATTTGGCCTTGCTTGGCATATGTACAAACTTATAACATGCTACTATTATATTTTGAATGATCACCCTGCGTGGTGAATTTGAACAGTATATAGTTTTTGGTGAAACCCTTAAAATTTTGATTGAGCCCTCTGGGCCTAGACAGATACAGCATATGCAATCGCATCTACAATATGTAATTTTTCAAAGTTAATGAAAGATTATGATTTTTCAAGTGGAATATATATATATATATATATATAGATAGATAGATAGATATTAATAAATGAACAAATATATTCGATATGAACAACAAAGCCTTGAACACGAGCCTCAAAATTCAGGATGCTTTAGAACTTAGAGAGTCAATGATATAAAATGAGATCAAGGGTACTTATTTTTTACATGAATGTGACCCTTTCATAACGAGGTTGACACGATCATAATGAAGTCGACTTGAATTCTTGGTGGGAAACTAAAATTCAAAATGCAAAATTTTCTCACCATAATATTTATCTTTAATAATTGATTTACTAATACAAATAATATTAATAGCAATATTTTTTTTAATTTGAATTCTAATCAAGATAGGGTTCCTTTGGGGCAAGAGGGCTTCCGTTTGGGGAAATTCATCCTGATGTTGTCCAATTTTAACACACCTTATGAAAATGGAGGAACATATTGTAGGAGAAATACATGCTTTTGAAGGAAATGGTATCCAATATCTATGTGTTTTTAGATTTTAGGGTTACTCCCTTGGATGGTCTATGATGAATTTGCACATTGGAGATGGCTTGACCTTAATGGGGTTCATGCATGTTATTTTTCCTTAAGGCATTAGAGATCTTCAAATAACTTCCTAACATTATATGTGATGGTCACATCGCCATGGTTTCTTGTGTAGATAATCTACATTGGAAGAATGTTTTACTTCCTAGAGGGGGTCATTGGGTTCCATAAAATATGGGGTAGTTTGGATTCTTGCATAGAGATTTATAGTTGACACGAGGGTGCCTATGTTATGATAATATTCATGTAAGGGGAAGTGGAACATAAATTCAGGCTTAGGAGGTTTCTATTAGTGTTGGTCACACCTTGTGGAGTGACCTTGCTTGTGGATACAATCACCTTTGATCTTGACATGTGTACCCATGTAGTGTAGTGGTCTACATTTGTCTTTGTAGGTTTCTTGTAAGGGCATAGTATTAATGTGTTATCTGTTTCATTCATTATTGATATTTTATTCAGAGAGATGTGACTAGAAGCAACAAACACTTCCTCATATGTTTCTTATTTTGTACTTTATCTCTAATTTTCTTAGAGTTTCTAGAGTTTCCTTAGCTAAAGCGCTGGGATTTTTCCATTTCACATTAGTGGTAGGGAATAGATCTTATTGCTAATGGTCGATTTTAGAGAGATTTCATCTGGAGGTAGCTTTTCTTGTGGCCAATTTACTTACACCGAATTCATTTTGAGGAAGTTTTGTTGCAGGTTCCAGATTGTATTTCTCTATATCTATGGTTCAAAAAACACAGTTTTTTTGAATAATGAAATGATCGAGAATTGTTTGTGGGTTAATTAATTTTTGCAACGTGTGATTGATCTCTCTAGCTTATTTTTGTTTCATATTTTCAATCCCAAAAGTTAGAGATACCAGTAATTGTCCCTTTTAGCGATTCAATGTAAATACATAATAAATTGAGGATAAATTAAATTGCCATGAGAAAATAAATATTGTTGGTATTAAAAATTTAATATGTCTCAAATGGAAACATAAAGATCTAAGATATTAAATTGATATATTTATGAAAGATTTTTAGATAATATTATCTAAATTTTATCAATAAAGATTTTTGAATATAATGAAATTTAAATTTAAATTATGATATATTTTTTGTTTTGTTTTTTTAGGTTGATTAGGACCTTACATCAAGATATAAATTTCATAGCCTCAACCTAGTCATTGGGAAACCAGGTTTGTGGCCATCGAAAGGCATTATAAGCCAACCAAAATCGAAAGGTTTTAAGTCTATAAAATTCAGCCAGATAATCCTTACTGTCTAAATACCATAATACATTCTTCCTCCTAAATCTAAAGCTCCCTATCACTATGACCATCATCAAAATTAAAAAAGAAAAGAAAAGAAAATGAACAGAAAATAGGCATAACCAACAATATAACAACCAAAATCGAATGTTTTTAAGTCTATAAAATTTGGCCAGATAAGATTTACTGTCTGAATACCATAATGTGTTATTCCTTCTAAATATAAAGCTCCCTATTGGTATGGCCATCATCAAAATTTAAACAAAAAATTAACTGAAAACAGGCATAACCAACAATATAACTAGTCCTCAAAGGACTCAATAGGCAGAGGGTCTTTTGCACTAGACCCTCACATTTCCAAGTATTGTGGGCACCAAAGGTGTTGCTCAATTATGCCCAAGAAAACATTCTGATGTTGAACCTGAAACTGCATCAGATGAAAGTATTTTTGGATTTCCTATGAGGTAGGGTCAATCTGCATGTAGTTAGAAGTATGCATAATGGCTTTAGCCACCATATTTTTCATCATCTAGTAGAGGTGAATGGTCTATTTATATTGGGAGACTCGGCCTCGAGAATTTCCAAGGTCGGGGACTAGAAATTCATAATCCACTTCTTGCTCTTCTTCCTCAACTTGGTGGGTGAGATCTGCTTCCAACCCTATGATAATCCTTCTAACTTGCTTTGATAACTCCCTCACATATGCATGTGTGGCATCCTTGTTATGTTGGGCCTGAGACTTACAGCCTACTCTTTTCAGCTGCTAGGATAATGGTTCGTTGTTCTCTACCTACGAACCTCTCTTCAATTTTTTCCTGCATCCCTCTACCATTACTTCCTCTTTGATAGTTTTTACTCGTGCCATCCTGAGAAGAGGCACCTGTGAGATTGTAAGGCCTATGTGTCCCAACCCCATCCAAAAAACCATCCAGCTTGAAGGGAAAATGTCGTCGCTCCTGAAACTTGCCTTTATGATAGGGGGAAATATCATGCACAAGAGCGAGGAAAAATTAGCGTTCCAGATATACCATATAATATGAAATAAGAATGATCCTCTCACGCGATGATTCTTAACCAGCATAATCTTCTTCCCTTAAACCATTGCAAACAAAGGTGTGGTTTGAGGCCAGCCTCTAATAGAAACAATTGACATAACCCTGCATCCCACAGAAGAGAACCTTCGAAATTGGGTCAAAACCAAAATGAAAAACACAGTAATAACATTAAGACATAACCCATTCTTCTTCCTCATGGCTTTTGTGTCATCCCATGCAATGTCGGCACAATAACGTGAACAACACCCCAAACCCAGAGATATAGTTCCCATTCTCTGAAGCATAATTCCATAAATAATCGAGATCAATGCTGCCATTTCGAATGCAGAAACGAAGGAATTCCCCCTAGAATTGCAGAAAAGCATGACAATCATCTTCCCACACTAACAGTTCCATCGAATTGTATAAACAAGAATCCTACAGACTATCTCCATATTTTCTTGACTGTAGGAGGAGAAGGAGAATGGCACATTCCCCATATTTTTTGTCCTGTAGATGCCGATGAAGTCCCCTTTCATAGCGCTCCCGCTTGCAAGTTCCCAATGTCTCGCCACTAGCTTAATACAACACTGGAAGAGGTAAAACCAATTTACTTCACTGAACAACCACTCTTTCCACCCAAATTCTGAAATTCTTTAATGATGGCACGCTCTATCATTCATTCCATCTTCTCCTATGCAACCACCATCGTATCTCCTCCCACTCCATCTTCCATTTGTCTAACCAACCTCTTGTCTTGCATGCATCATCTTAATTGAGATAATCATTATCCCCATTGGGATCCTCAACTGGATTGCACCCCGATTGGGGTAAAATTATGATATATTGATATTCAATAAATTATCATATTAAATAAATTGATATATTTATAAAACATTCTTATATTATATAAATTTGATAATAATTATTCTTAAATTTATGATTTTTCAATATATGAAATAATAATCCATCATATTAAATTTATATATTCACACTCTTTTTAATATAAATTTTGATGATATATTTCTATGCTTTTATTTTTAGAATGGAATTTATACTTTTATATATAATTTAATTTATTAATTAATATTTAATTCTTTATAAAAAAATTATGGCGTTGCTAATGTAGAGGACGCAGAGGACTTGGTGATAGTGCTCGCCACCCCATTAGACATGATGTGCAATTAAGATATTTGAAGATGTGGCATAATACCGCATGCATTATCATGTGAGGTTTTCAATTGGTATTTATTATTAATTGGGTTTGTGTGGAGTTCATTAGTTTCTTTGTTGAGCGTTTGCATGCAAGCGAGGTTAAACTCTTGACCTCTTATTCCATGCATTATTTCATGACTAGGCTAGAGAAGTTCTTGGCATCAAGCTTTAAGTTTGAAATTGTCGTGGTAAGAGGTAGGGATGACGGTTTGCAAAGGTGGTGGAAGATTTGGCCTTTTTCCCTCGGTGATTAGTTCTATTAGTTCTGTGTATTGCAGAGGAAATATTTGAAGTCTGGTGGGTTGGTGTCTACTATTGTGGAGTATCAGGTCAAGTTCTTTCTTTTCCTAGTTATTTTGGTCTTTATTCTTTTAAGTTGTGTTGATTCTCGTTTTGGGGTCTTAGAGTCATTGTATCTGGGTATGAAATACCAATGACAGGTTGAGTTTCAAGGCAGGGGTGTTTTATTTCATTGCATGTGGTTTCGAGTTCTGAGCTTCTAGTATGAGCTTGGTTTTGGGGTCTCAGATTATTTGTCTTTCAGTTTAATAGACTAGTTGTAGGTATTGTTGCAAGGCGAGAGTGTTTTAATTCTTTGCATGTGCTTTTCGACTCTGAGCTTCTATCTTTTTCAATTTTGGATAGTGGTCAATTTTATGGTTGGATGACTTTACAAGTTGGTGTGCCAAATTGGCAGCAATTCTACAAACAGTCCAATGGTTTTTGTTAAGGGTTGTGTTCATCATTGTAGTAGTTGGGACTCATAGGTAGACGTAGGTCTCTCTTTGTTTTTAATGATATCAAGGTTTAATTCTCATTCAGAGGCTGTCAAGCCTACAGGTTCTCTTGACAGAGTCTATGTTGAGTCTAGAAATTGTAACTTAAGTTATGTGGATGACTGGGTAGGGTAGTATTCTAGTCCTGTTGTTGGTGTGTCAGGTATATTTTCTTGTTTCTTTACAGGGAGAGTAATTTACAACAACTTTCCAAAGTGTTCCCCTAGGGTTTTATCCATGCCACCAAGGTAGAGAATGAGATGTATACCGGGGTGGGGTGGATGGTAGTACTCCTTAAGATCAACAAATAACAAGATTATTTGTTCAAGACTTAGCTTCTAACTATTTTAATTTGGTTCCAATAGAGACTAGGAAATTTTTTTGAAAGTTGGAGACTCACGAAGAGATTGAATGTCAATCTCATTCATACTTAGGGATCATGGAGGATATGTTAGTTTGGATTCTTGACCCTAGTCATACCATGGGTAGGAAGAAGAAAAACTTGAATTTGATGATTTTGCATTGGAATGTGAACACCCTTTTTGGTATGGTATGGTATTCAAAGATAGGGAAGTAGAATGATACAATTTATTTTCCTCCTTGGAAGACATTAAAAGGATGCTCTGGAACCAAATATTTTTCTTGGATAAGATTGATTTTTCGTAGTGCATGTAGAAGGTCATATCACATGTGAATTAGATAGTGGGGATTTGATAGATCCTATAGGTTTCTCATATAATGGCCAATGATCAAGGAGGAGGTTTATCATCGACAACTTTTTTGGTTCACGATTAAAGGCATTATGGTGACTTGTAGTGGTTTTCTTCTGGCTCTGTGAAGCTTGTTTATGATTGTGGATCTGAATATCATTGTTTTGTTATGATCAGTCATGGCTTGCCTATGAGTCTATTTATTTTTGGGGAAAATTTTATTGTTTATATTTTATCTTGGTGTCTTTCTTGGCATGTTCATGGGCCTACTTAGTTGATTATGTGTTGGAAGGCATCTCATTGTATGAAGGTTTAGTGCCTATGTTGTTGTCATGCAAATTTGTGTTTTTGTAATCGTAAGGTATCGACTTTACTATCATATGAGTATTTAGTGTCTTGTTTGGTTCGCAATGCAGTGGAATGGGGGGGAGATCTTGTAGCCAACCTAGGTGCTTAGTTATGTCGATTCTCCTCTGTAGTGGGTTTCTCATGAAGGCTCTAGAGTCTGGCTCTTAGCCTATAGATTTTGGGGAAGAAGAAACAAGCTCCTATGGAACTCAACTCGAAAATCTATATATCCATGTTTTGCTTAATAATACAAAACCTTCAATTAAAAAAAAGGTTGTATAACATTTTTTATTATTATTAATTTTAATCTTTAATGTTTAAGTATGTAACTTTGATTTTAAAATATTTAGATTTTATTTAGCATGATTTTTTTAAAGTATGTTAAAATTTAAATACGCTAAGTGTATTTATGCAACTTTAATTTTCTATATTTAAGTTATATTATAAAAATATTAAATTAAAATAATGTTATAATTTACATATTGGAAAAAAATATTTTGTTTACAAAATATTATTATAAACACTAAATTATTAAATTTTAATAAAAATGATTAAATCATAAATATTATGACTATTATAACAATTTTAAGAGCTGTGAATACAATATATTGTTTTAAATTATATTATGTAATTTAAAATGTTAATTTTAATCATTTTATGGTAATTTTAAAAATAAAAATAATATAATAATAGTGTAAGTTTTTGTAGGAAAAAATATGTATTTATTTATTTTAAAATTAATTCGAGGAGACTTGGGATCGAGTCGGCGGGAATGCCACCAACTCTTGAGCCCAATGCAACTACCCATAAGCATCGTTAGATAAGTAAATTGAGTTTTGAACTTGGGCAGGGCACCTATATTGGTTGGTAAACACATTTTGTTGTTGTGTATCCACCATTCAAGTCTTTCTTTAGAAAATGTTGTAAGCTCAAATAAAAAGGGGTAGAAGATATACACCTATATCCAAGGGGCGAAGCCCTTTGTCTCACAGATAGAAGGATATCATACACAAATTACACCATCATCATCATCATTATTATTATACAATATTTTTTAAAACCAAAATGAGAATTTTGTATTTATATGCAAGTCTCACTTAGACCACAATTAATACATTAGGTGGTACATAATTATATCTTCAAAACCTTTTCTTGAGCCATCTTATCTAACAGAAGTACAAATTGTTCCAAAGGGACTCCAAAATGGACAAAAAAATGTGGTTTTGTAGGAATATCTACCTTACAAAACCGACGTACCAAAAAACAAAATTTATGTCATACTATATCTGATTGATAATACAATCCTTCATAATTGTACAATGTCAATCCATTTATCTCTAAGGAATAGGAGAGGGTTTGATTTGGCCATTGATTTTAAATCTTCCAATCTCAATTTACACTCTTCATTTGCACATAAGTCCACATCTTTATTGAGATAACAGAAAATATGGAAATATGTTATTGAAGAGAATCCTTTATAATTATTTTAATAATACCTTCTAATGTTTTTTGCTGAGAAAGGAGCCCTCCACAAAATTCTAAATAAGGAGGGATTCTCTAAAAATAGTGAGAGAAGCTACCTAATTTTCTTTGGCTAACTAAATCTCCTCGTAGAGAGTAGAAGCTTAAGCTTGGTTATTGTTAATGCATTGTAAGCCCCATTAATACTCACAACCTTAACTTCCTAGAGACCATCCCCTCTTGCCACCACTTTCAATTTTAAAATTCTAAAAATTAATTTCATAATAAATAAAAAACAAATAAATATTTTATTATGAAATCAAAAATTAAAACTTAAATTTAAATTTTCAATTGACAATATTATCATTTATGTCAAATAAATATTAAATTGAAATGATCAGATTTTTTTTTTTTTTTTTCAATTATCATTTATCATTTATGTGAAATACATATTAAGTTGAGATTACTAGAAATTTTTTTTGTTTATGTGATTCTGGACCCCCAAAGATCAATGATTGCTACATCCAAGAAATATTATACTATGAAGATCTACCTAAAATGATCACCTCTTATTGACTCAACCAAGGATCTAGACTCCAAGAGTGTTGAGAGAATCGAATGTGTGACCTCTAAATGGTAGAGGTGCTTAAATGACAGGGACCCAACGAACTAAACTAACCCTCAAAACTACAATTAAGATTTATTTTTTTTGTAAGAAAATATGACCACATTATATTAATATGCCAGAAATTACATAGAGGACAACCAAAAGTGTGTCCTCTGCCTCAGAAAGAAGAAACCAAAGATAAAGAGTGGAAGGACTCCGCCCTAGTTGAGAGAAACCAGAGCCTTTCAACTTTGTTGTTTGCATTACAAAACATATATTGATCAAAATCATGGATTTGAGAATTGAGCTTATGTAGTTGATGCATGAACATGCAATTGTGTCATAGAAACAATGCATAGTCAAGCCATAGGGATCTAATGCGTAGTGTGCCAAAATAGTGTGCCAATGAGCCACTCGGATCTGAGTTGTTTGCTTTCGAGGTGGTGGAAAGAAAGTGACTCGCAAAGAAATAAAAATGAGGAGAGAGAGCCAACCTGTGAGTTTCCATGTGCTGAGAGTTAAATTCTGCTGCAGTAAAAATACCTTATAACCACATTGGAACCGCATTGCACTACAGTAGTTCCATGAGCCCGCATACTGCTTGTATCCGTCGGTTTCTCCTCTAGGATTTAGAAGCATAGGGGCTAGGGCGAGGAGGAGACAGGGGAACATTAGCCACCAAAGGGATGAGAGCCTAGGGAGGAGGGGGATGAGCCATAGGGGCACAAGGAAAGGGAGCGGAGGAGGACCTAACCGAAGGTGAGTCGGACGGGGAAGGGGCAAGGGAAGAATAAGAGGGGATGTTGGGCAGAAAATCAAAGCACAAAACTCTAGCGAGACACTGTGGCTTTGATAAGCAGAGAGCTAAGCAATCCATGTAGTCACTTTCATTTTCTCTTGGGCACGCTCCTTTACCTGGCTCGTGAGGAGATTCTTGAGTGCCTAAAGTGTTGGGTAGCCCCAATGTAGTTCAAATTCCTCCATAGGTAGGATGTACTTGTGTTAGGAGTCAAGAACCCCATTGTTAAATAGGTTGGCGATAGTAGCATCATCGAAGTTGGTGGCGGGGATCCCATGAACTCTCCCTCTGTCAGAGCGTCTTCCTTGTCCCTTTTTCTGGTTCATGGTCTTGTAGTGTAAGGTTGCATACATGATGCCAAAAAATCCACTAAAGAGAATGTTGGAGGGAGAATACAGATTCGCTAGGGGGTTGAGCATGAGGGCGGGGCGCAAGGGCGGAGGGATCCCATAATCGGGCAGTTGTTTCACGTGAGGAGTACATGACACATAATGTGGATGGTGAGCCAGGTGGGAGCTGTGTGTTGGGCATCTTGGAATGAAAGCTTATGATCACGGGGCCACCCTAATTCGGGAAATTAAGATTGTTTTTTTTTGTAAATTGAGTATGTCCATTTCTATTAACAAAAAATATATACAGCAGCTACATCATGGTCTCATCCCGCCCCGAAGGGAAACCGAGACTCTTGACCATCCAGAAAAGGCAAATTTAATCCAAAATTGAGTGTTAACCATTGTGTGAGACCAGTTTTCCAAATCAGTTTCTATAGCTATAGTCATACTATCAACTACTAAGTTCTTTCTACATATAAAAACAACTATATATCGCATGCAAAACGAAAGCAAAAACAAGAGTTTCCAGAAAAACCAGGACCATTCCGTCGAGCGCTACTTGTCTGGTGCAGCCTGCTGGCCTTTCTCCTGCTTTACCAAAACTCCACTGGCCACCAGCTATTTCTGTAGATCCTCTAATCTTTTCTCCTGCAAGAGCATGGTAATAACTATGTCCTTCAGTTCCTTTTTGACATTGGGGAGGCTTTGGACCATTTCTGCCATCTCCCTGGCAACCTGCTCTAAGGCTTTTGCCATAAGACGCTTCATGACCCAATAAAGATGGAGGGATTGTTTATACAGGGTCATCCTGCCCCTGGTATGGCCACGGTCTGGCATAATGGCAGCCCAAT
>APFE031165267.1:4745-26236 GCA_000404065.3 Pinus taeda | reverse complement strand
AGAATGTCAAAATCAGGATATTGTATAGGTCGAGGTATGACTAATCGTTCTGGGAATGGGGGAGAGGATGTGGTTGCTTGATTATGAGTTTGTTGTTTATTCACATCCTCTTCTTGTGACAGATGTTCTCTGGGTAACTTATTTTCAACCTAAATTGTCTTATCTCCATCGGTTTCAATAATACGCCCAGATCTTAACTGAAGATCATTACACTCCCTCAGATCAGCTCCTACTTCTAGTGTTTCTATGATTTGGATAGATTGGACTGGTCTATTATTTGGATTGGGGTTGGGTTGGGCTGGGAGTTGCGGTCTCAGATTAGACTGGGGATTTTGTTGTAAGGCTAGCAGTGTAGGTTGAGGGAGTGGAATGGTTCCTACTGGCCGATGCATTGGTCTCTGCCAGTTTGTCTACCAGGCTGAACTTTGTGAATTAGGGGGAGTCCATTGTGGTGGGTATGCGTTACTTTGCCAATATGGTGGGGTATAAGGATGACTCGGCCAACCAGATTGGCTTGCCTGATTCAGCCACGGGGTTGAGGAAGGAAACGACTATGGTGACCAGTTTGGAAATGGGGGTTGAAATTGACTTTGCCACATATTATATTGTTGAGCATTATACTGCGGAGGCTGAAAAGAAGAAGTTGGGTCTAGAAACATACTAGATTGTCACAGCTACCACTGATGGCATTGGTTGAGCAAATACACCGATCCTGGCTCTTCTTCTGCTTCCTTATATACTGCTTTTAATCCAGGAAGTGAGGGACAGCTTTCCGTAAGGTGATCTTTTGTGCAAATGGCACATGTTTGGACTGCATCCAGTGGACACTTCTTATGGCTATGCTTTTTCCTGCATTGGGGATAGAAGATTGCCAAATTCTGTTCTGCCTCCATTTGCTTCTGTTTGGCCTGCATAATATCAAGTTGTGTAGTTAGTGTCCCTAGTATATCAGTTTTAAAATTTTCTAATAAATTTCCAATTTCTACACGCATTACTCCTTCTGTCGAAATTTTATTATCTCTTAAAAACTTATCATGTTCTGCCAGTTTTAATCTTGTGCTGCCTCTCAAGCTCTTGATACATAAATCAATAATGTCAGCAAAACTTTCTTGATAAATATCTCCTTTTCCTATAATGTTTAATGTTTCAATCCATTGTTCCTTCATGCCCCTTATTAATGTTGTTTTTAACACATTATCAAGTAAAGGCAGTGATGCATAAGGACATCTTTGTAGATTATACTGGAAACGTTCCACATACTCCTCTAATGTTTCGTTTGGTCTAGCTATCATCTGGAATATTTCATCCTTCGGTTCTCTAGACTTGCAATAGTCCTGATATTTTTTAGAAAAGATTCTTTCATTTGATCCCAGTTATTTATAACCCCGCCACCTAGTCCCATAAACCATCTTAAAGCAGCCCCTTTTAATGTAGAGGGAAATAGTTTCAGTTTCTGTGGGTCGGTGGTGTAATCATATCCCCTACACAGTACATCGAATTCAAATAAAAATGCATCCAGATATTCTGATATAAGACTGTGGAATGTAGGGATATGTTGAAGAGGGATTGCTTTCATAGGCACATTTGCTGCAGAATCCACTATGGGGTATTGTAATGTAGAGGTTTGGGTGTTTAGCTGGTTTTGAGCCATTGGGTCAAATATATGCCAATAACCTTCTGGGATATCTAGGAGGGTATTCCTAGGTTGAGAGGGAATGGCTTTAATAGGAATAGTTTTAATTGTACTTCCTCTATCTGGGATAATGAGAGTGCCTAATGTTTGAGGAGATTGAGTTTCTTCAAAGATGATTTTTGCAGCACTTCCCTTGTCTAGGTTGTTCAATGGCTGAGTTGTCTCAAGAGGAGATCTCGGTTCCTCGGTTTCCCCTGTCTCTCCTCCTCCTTCACAAAGATTATTGAAATTCCCTTCCTACAATAGTTTTGGAGTAGAATTTTCAATTTCTTGAAAGTCCTGCTCTTCAGTTTGGCTATGCACCTCAGCAAAGGCTATAGATGGTGATCCTGTGGCCTGAAGGGAACTAGTAGGCTATTTAGAAATAACTTTCCTGGGTCCTACTGAGGGCTGAGATTCTGCTTTCTTGAAGATTTCGTCTATGAAGGTTGGTCGGCCAAGGGTCACCGACCCCCTAGCTTTTTCTGGCTTGGGTAGAGGTTTGGAATTCTTTTCTGGCTTTTTCTACTTAGTCATGCACACAAATTAACTACTAGATTCTACCCAAACAAAACAACAACAAATCTGCAGGAAAGCGGGCAGAGGATCAGGGCTATTACATGCTCCACACTTAGGTTCTTACCTTCTGTTTTCAAAACCCAATTCTTCCCTAGCAGGTTCATACACTACTCTGAAAAAAAGAACAAATGGCTACACTCTTTCCCCAGCAACGGCGCCAAAATGTGGAGCTATAAAAAGGGTCTCTTTCACCTCTAATTACCTCACATTAATATGTCAATCTGGGAACATTTTGTTATTTCAAAGACTGTCTCAGTCTGAGGCTATCATTTTCCAGAGTAATGCTAGTAGCACAGTGTTTGAAAATACAAGAGTAAACGGGTGCTTGTTTACCACTAACTACTTCAAAAGATTAAACCACACATTCAGAAAACTAAGCAATTTATCAGTTAAGGGTTCGGTAGCAATAACCCATCCCTTTGGAAACTGATGGAAAAAAGAAACCAAAGAACAGATCGTGAATCTGGGAGCCGGACAGTAGATGTCAATGCTCACTACAGCCTGAGCTCATTCTTCATCACAAATGACAAGAAATGAAACAGCAAATAAGAAATGGAACAACAATTAAGAAATAGAACAACAAATCTAAAATGGAACAACAAACCTGAAATGGAACAGCAAACCTGAAATGGAACAACAGTCAAGAAATAGAACAACAACTAAGTCTAACAAGCAGTAACACCTTAGTCTATAAGATCAAATACACTAATCGTATTCTACAGGAATCAAACGGCAACCCTTCACTCTTAAGGGCAGATTGAATAACACACCAAAATGGAACAACACTGGTTACTAATGAATTATGGAACAGCACTTGAAAACCATATATACACACAGCACACTTAAATAGTAATCTGATCCAAGTATCAACCTCAGTTAGAAAGGGTACGACCGCATTTAAAATAGAACAACATTGTTTATAAATCCAACAATCGCAAAGAACATAACTTCCAAGATGAATTCCATAATATTAATGAACAAGTGCATAGCACAAAGGCTCTGTAATGGAACAGCAACAGTGTTCTGTAAAGACTGTGAGTATTATACCAACACCTAAAGGAACAATGATATGATGCAGAGTCAATACAATAGTTCTATCTTTAGAAACCTTAATAAATTAATCATAACAGAGCATGTGATGTAAACTTTACAAAACACATCAGATTACCAAATAACATCGATAAGCAAGCCACGCAAAAAACACACGTAATGGTACAAGAGCAAGTGTCCTCCAGGGCCGGGCCCTTAGCCTCCAAGGGTACACCGCTTGAAGTTATTCCAGACTCAAAGATGAAATAGTAACCAAGTTTGTATTAATGCATAAAGTGAAATTACAATAGATCAGTTCTTAACGAGACTCGATGATCAAATTTTTGATCTTAAAGGAAATTACATAAATATAACAACATCTCTCACTCTCTTCTCGAGACAGTGTTGCCCCTTTTATAAGGGTGAAGGAAGAGATATCTAAGTGTAGAAATAGATAAAACAATGATCCCTCAGGATCAAGGATACTGAGGGATTCGTCGAACCATTAGTCCTCAGTCATCTCTTTTCTTTCCTGCGCTGAGCTGATATCTCCACTTCCTTTCCAGGGCTGATTCGCTTTGATTTGCTTTGCCTTGTTTGCATACGGTCTCATGTCAAAGGGAGAGTAGTTAACCCGTCGTTGTCCTTTCCTTTGGAACGGTAACTTCTCATTTTTCCTTCTTCCTACATAACGAAATGACAATTGTCATTGTTTTCATCTTGCATATTAATCTCACGTGTTTTATTACAATTCCTTGTCGTTTTCCTAGTTCATGATGCAAAAGGTTTGTAAGTTCTAATGAAAAGATGCTGAAATAATTATAAAAAACATACCTTCTTTAGTACTCCACAAAGATCATATCCAAAGCTTCTTGTTTTATTCTATTACTAAGAATTCTTTGTTTTCTCTTGCTACCTATAACTCTGATATTCCAAGATGTAAACTTTATTATTAAATATTTGTAAAGGAGAAGATGGTTAGATCCTGCATCTTACCTGAATCTATCATTAGCTTTCCACATTCCATCAATAACTCATTTTTCTTTTTCCTGCCTCTTTTCTTTGCTGAAATTTTGGGAGCTAATCCCGGTGTGTTTTTCATGGTTTTCACACCTTCATTGCCCTGCCTTTCACCTTTTCCTTGTCTATCCAGCCCTATAGCCTGAGTTTTCCATAGGAACAGCTGTTGTACCCTATTAAATTCTTCTGGCGGTAAAGAATCTACCCCACTCATGGTCCCCTATTTTAGGCATCCTTCCAGATCTAGGTGTTCCTTGTCAAGAATCTCCTGCAGTTCATGATCTTCCGTTTCCATCTCACTCTGGATGATTTCTTGGTCCATCTCCAATTCTGCACCACTCAACATAGTCTCTTTCTGTTTGATACCATCATGTGTTTGAGTTGTATCTTCCTCTTTCTCCTTTTCCCCTGGGCTTCCTTCCATTACCTAATTTATCTTTATCATCTCTTCTTCTGCTTCGAGAACCTGGAACCTATTCAAATTAGTTTGTGGTCCTTTTGTCTACTACTGCTTTGGCCCCCTCTTGCCCCCTTTTTCTTTATGAACCACTTTGTGAAAACCTTCAATATCTTTCATTGTGTTCGCCTTACTTTTGTTCTCTATTTTGCTGAGAGGGCAGTCTCTAAATAGGTTCCCATGGTCATGGAATTTTCGGCATCTGAAAGAAATATGTTCATAGTTTACTGTTTGCACCCAGTCTTCATCCAAAACTTCTAAAGTGACCTCATCCAGAAGAGCTCCAGAGAGATCCATCTCTACACATATTCTTGCGAAGGAAGTGTACTTACCCTTCTTGGTGGCTTCAGAAATTTTGACAAAACACCCTAACTTGTTTCCTATAGCAGATAACGATTCCATTTGCCAGTAATCAAGGGGTAATGAGTAGAGTCTTACCTAGATCCAGACTGAAGTGAATGTTTCTCTCTCAGGGACAAAATTCATCATCCACGGTAGCATATAAAGGCCTGTTGCTGCATAGAAGTAGGGCCCACCTTCAAACACTTTGTCTTTGTCCTCAAGATTTGTGAAGTCTACCGTAAAGAAACCCTTAGACCCAAGATGAAGGTAAATACTTCCTTTTGGTTTCCAGTTATATTTAATCCATGACTGTAAAGCATTTTTAGTGGGCCATAGTCCCATGAATTTGCATATGATAGCATATGTCCTCATGTGGTCTCTATGCGCCTGCAGAGTAGGATCATTTAAAACTACTCTGGGAGTGACCTCAGCTTTGGGTTTACATGGCCCTTTTCATGCTTTGTTATTCGCTCCTTGTTCCTTGTCTTCCTGCTCATTTTCCTTATTGTTGTTATTCTCCTTTGTCTTGTTTGAATCTTGTTCCTCTTCTATAATCCTTGTCCCCTCGCTTGAAGGAATTTGACACTCTCTAATGATTTCTTTCCACGACTAGCCACTTCCTGCCTATAGGAGGGAGTGGAGCTCCCTCCCCTGTGTGCTTCCATGGAAACTCCCGTGAACTTCTGCAAACCTTAAAACTTCCAGGAAACTCTCGCCGACCCCTGTTCCCGAGCCCTTAGTTGAATTTGTAGGTGTCATCAATATGCTTGAGTCAGAGAATTAGAGAATTCAAACGAAATGAATTTTTTTTTTGTAACTCATTTTTGGATGAAAGTTGTCAAGCTATTCCAAAGATGCATGCCATGGAGATTGTGAACTAGACATCACAAGGTTGGATTGCAAGAGGTTTTAAAACCCCTGGTTCACATTAATGAGAATCCTCCTAAACATGAATTTAATCAAGTGTTTAAAGAAGAGTCATCTGGATGGATTACAATTGTTAGGAAATGACAATGAACAAACAATTGTCAATTCTCGATGGATTATTATTATTTTATTTTATTTTAATTTTCAGACTGCTCACATGCTTACCAAATGAAAATCTATGACCAAAATTCAATTTAACAGGCACAATAAAATTAATGCGTTGTTGAAAGATTCAAAATGTCATGGAACAGGAGTTTGCAGTCATAGATGTAGAAATGGAGAATGATAATGAGTTTGTTTGGAAGAAAATGCTTGGTACTGATATGATTATGATCCAAAATGTTGTGGATCTAAAGGTTTCGTAATTGACAGAACCAAAGAAATTTGACAATTCTATCATGAAAGGTGAGTTATTACAAGTCTAAATGTACGATGAGGAAAAACATTTCTCATTCTCCTTTTATTAGGCTCTTCAGTGATTGACATGGATTAGAAGCTTCATCTTAAACAGCAGTCTAATGAATTAGTATTGAATGTGTGGAAAAGTGCAACCGATATTTGTAGACATATTATGCAGATAGTCAGAATGAGTATGGAAATAGAGGATGGAAGTATTGATAAGACTTATCCATTGGTAGATGAACACAAAAATAGAGGCTGATATCACCCAATAGAGTGCTCATATGAAGCCATAATCTCCTTTAGTCTCAAATTCTTCCATCCTCTATTTAAAACATTGTTGACCTATATAGTTCTGCTTTCTGTAGTATGCAAATCTATATTAATTAAAGCAGCTGAAGCACCCAATACTGAACTTCTCTTAGAAAAAATATTCTTTGTTGAAGATTCATCGGATGTCAAAGGGTGCTTTTGTTCAACTTCCTACCCCTCAGTCTCTAATAGACCACTGTACTCCCTTTCGTAGGTAATATATTGGGCTTTTCTCCATCCATGAAATGGAAGGAAACCTCTCTCTATGTTATGAGATTCATGATAAAAGTTTCAACATATTAGTTCTGCAAATCCAAGTGTGTTTCTTCGTCTGCTCTCCCCAAAATTGTCAGGAGCACTATCTTCATCTCTCCAACTACCATGTACTGAATCAAAGTCACTAAAATTATCCAACTCAGAGTACCACTCTTGCTTTAGTTTATGTGTTGCTCATGTAGATAATTGTGTTTTTCACACCAGCTCGACCATTTCCTGTGTAATGAATCATCAATGAAGGACTTTTCCCTTCCTTGAATATCCTTCCAACATTCCCAAGACTATTTCAATTACCAACTTTATCCAATTCCTAATTTAGCTGCCTAGCTTGTAGCCTAACAGGGATAACCATTGATGCACCAGGCCCCACCACAGGAACAACACTATCATTTGCAACACTTATCTACAGCCTCATATGCTTAACTTTATTTAATACAAAAATGAATTTAGAAGTGTTTCCAGCATTGAAATACTATGCTAAAATATTCTGTCGGGGTGGCTCATCTCAATTAGCGAAATTGCAACAGGAAGCTAGATTATACATGTAGTGTTCATAACAAGTAGTTAATCAGGCTACTAAATATGATAAGGAAGATGCCCAGATAAGTGCAGATATAGATTACGCTTGGAAAATAAACTACTAATGGCAATAGGAAAAATACACTGCAGAAGCCCTTAGACAATAAAAGTGAGAATTTATTTATGAAAGGAGATATAAAAAAAAATGCAACTTGCACCTTAGCATTGGCAGAAAGGATTTTCATTTATCCAGCCTCTTTACTCCCTCACTAATCTGCCTCTTGCAGCCCATGCTGCATCTTACTGGGTACAACCTCCTTGTTTCCTTACTTGTCTGCCTCATGCAATTCCTGCTGCACCTCCCATAGTGTAGTCTTCCCCCATATATGACTATCTGATCCCATTTAAGGAACTTAGCTAACCCTAATTTCCCCAAGACTATTCTACATCCTAATGTTATGGGTGACTATGCTACTAATGTGATATGGATACCCATGTGTTTTCTTTTCATAATTGCTTCCCTCTCTTTCTTTTTTTTTTGCAGATTTGATTAGGGACCAATTAATTAATAAGAAGAATGTGTTTCCAAGATTAAAAGGATGTTTGCTGTTATTCCCAATATCCATGCTCAATTTCATGAAATGGATGAGGCAAATGAGATTGTGATGAGATAGAGACTTGTTATATAAAGTTCAAGGAACAAGGCACACCAAATTCTCCAAACTTCAAAGTTTAGCATAGTTGTGATTGTCAAGTTTCTATCAACGAGAAGTAGGAAATTATTTTGAAAAGAAGAATAGAGTGAAAATAGGATCGAAGTAGAGAGAGAAGTGCAATTCTTTTCATGCCTTGATGACTTGGATAAAAACAATGCATATGGGGTTTGAAGAGTTTGAGGATTTCAAAGCCAAAATGTAACCTTTGGAAATTCAATCATCAGCCAAAGAGTCTACAACTCTCGTCAGCGGCATATGAACCCCGGCTACTAGAGTTTGAATTCACTCACGGAATAAGAAGTTAGACCGGCGACAATGACTTGAGAACCCGGGCCTATACCCCAACCCTGTAACCTTTAGTGAGTCCTCATACCGGATGAAGTGTTTGGATGTCGTGCTGGAATATTATGCAAACAAATAAACATATACACTGGAAATTTATGCTCCCAGATTTAATTTGATTTATCTTTGTAATTTGCTCAACCATTTCTTCATGAAAGGCTGTGCAGTAGCTCGAAAGCCAGTGGAGCTCACTGCAAATGGTTATCCTAAAAGAAATATTGTTGTCTACTATACATGCTAGTGATCTCTCAGGTCAATTTATTTACATACCTTTTGGCAAAGGAGATGTTAGTGATGACAAGAAGCAGGAAATTATCTGGATAGTCGGAAAACCTGTTCAAGTATTAGTGGAGCTAGAAAACCCATGCACATTTGAGTTGTCAGTTGAAAGCAGATATCTTTCTGTTAATTCTGAGAATTTTGAGGCATTTCCTACGAGTATGACTCTTCTACCCAATACATCCCAAAGAATATCATTGTATGGGATTTCCACCTCTATTGGCCCATTGACAGTCATCTCTCTGAGAACGAACTGTGATCAAATGAAGACTGAGAAAGGCATAAACGAAAAAATTTCAGAAGGAACATGAAAGCTAGATCATATTCTAAGCAGTCAGAGGTATTTAGGAAACAAAACATGCTTGGGATACTCCAGACCATGTGAATCTTCTATGGGAAAGATGGACTTCAGGTCCATATGATTTGAGGAACCTCAGAGCTATGAAAAGATATGTCAATAAGGAATCAATGAAGACAGAAAGGGAGAAAGATAGAGAGGACCCCATCACTGGAATAATAACTCTATCTACCCCAAGGAACCACACCAATAGAGAATGAATCAATCAGCTAGACAACAGAGGTACATTCATGCACAAACTCATGAACCTTGCAACTTCATGTACTCTCATTTATTTTATGGTCATTGTTATAAATATCATATCTTTGGACATAAGGTTGTTGATTGTAGAAATGTCAAAGTTGAAAGAGATGAAATTTCAAATACAATAAGTATCAAAATTTTAGATCTCAAAACTCTACTCTTAAAAATTCAAATGCCTTCTCTCCCCTAATGAATGATGTTGAATGTTTCAAATGTAATAATTTTGGGCACAAGGAAAGTGAATGCAGAAGCAATTTTGAGTATCCATCTAAGTCTCAAAACACTTGGAAACCAACTTTTTGAAAAGATAAGGAGAATTGGAAACAAAAACCTGGAAAGAGCATGGAATGTGGACTTGCTCTATCATCACATAGTCAAGAAAACAAATGGTATGTGGATAATGGTTTCTCCAAGCATATGACTGGGGATAAGAGAAAATATATATTGCTAAAAGAAAAGGGCAGAGGGAACAATGTCACTTTCAGCAAGAATGCCCCATCAAGAATTAAGGGTAAGGGCATAGCCAGTCTTGATGAAAAGACTAAAGCCCAAAATGTGATGTATGTAGAAGGTCTCAAGCATAATTTTCTTAGCGTAAGTCAAATGTGTGATAATGGATTTAATGTGAACTTTCGATCTAAGGATTGTGAGATCCGAAATGAAGAAAATGGAAAGCTAGTGGGAAAAGCAGTCAGAACTCACAATAATGTATATGTGTTTGATGACTCTATAGTAAGCTGCTATTTGAGCAAGTCGAGTGAAGCCCAGTTATGGCACATGAGACTTGGTCATATGAATTTTGACAGTCTGATAAGACTTAGCAAGCTAGGAGTTGTAAGAGGTTTTCCAAGACTGTCAAGGACTGATAATTCAATCTGCAAGTCATGTAAATTTGGTAAGTAGACTAGGACTCATTTCATGAAAAAAGAGTTCTCTTCACCTAGACCACTAGAGATAATTCACTCAAATATATGCAGCCCAACGAGAGTAAAAATCCCAAGAGGATAAAGTTATTTTATGTTGCTTATAAATGATTTTATCAAGGCCATTTAGATCATGCTCTTAAAGGAAAAAACATAAGAGTTTAAACACTTAAAAAAACATAAAGCTCAAGTAGAAAATGAGAAATATCTCAAGATCAAATGTTTAACATAAGACATAGGAGGAGAATACACTTCAAGATAATTTGAAGAATTATGTGAGGAACATGGCATAATGACGCAATATTTTGTGGTTAGAACTCCACAACAAAATGGAGTAGTTAAGAGAAAGAACAAAACAATACAAGAAATGGCGAGAGCTATGATGGATGAAGAAAATTTACCTCACATCTTCTAGGGAGAAGCAACACAATCAGTAATGTACCTATCAAATAGAACCCAACTCGGGCTTAATAGTGATAAAACTCCCTATAAGTTGTGGAAGGGGATACCTTCATCAGTTAAACACTACAAGGTGTTTGGGGGAAAATGTTTTATCAAAAGAAATGATAAAAATCTTGGAAAGTTTGATTCATGTGTTGATGAGGGTATATTACTCAGGTACTCTGCTCGAAGTAAATGATACAAGTGCTAGAAAAAAGGAACAAAGAGGGTTGAGGATTACATTGATGTAGTAGTAGATGAAATAGCTTCACAAATTTAGTCCTACAGAGGAAACATGAACTCATATGGAGAAGAGATTTTAGACATTAGGCCGTCAGATCAAGATAAAATAGACTAAGATAATGAAGACATGGAAACGAGCACAACTCCAAGGCCCAAAACACCTTCTAGGTATGTATAGAAAGAAAACCATGATAGTCAAATTCTTGGAGATCAAATACTTGGTGTTCAAACCAAGAGGAAATTTGTTGGCAGTTCAAGTTGTGAAAAATCTTACTCTAATATCTCAGGTTGAGCCTAAAAACCTCAGCCAGGGAAGTGAGGACAAGTTCTAGGTGAGAGTTATGAATGAAGAACTTGACCAAATTGAGAAGAATGACACTTGGGAGCTTGTTCCAAGACGTAAAGAGAAAAATTTCATAGGTACAAAATGGGTCTTCAAAAATAAACTAAATTAACAAGGTTGAGTAACTAGGAACAAGGCTCAATTAATTTGCAAAGGGTATGCCTAAATAGAAGGGATATATTTTGAGGAAACCTTTGCACTAGTAGCTAGACTGGAAGCTATCAAAATGTTTCTTTCCTTTTCCAGTCATAAAAACATCAAGGTATATTAGATGGATGTGAAGTCGACATTTCTAAATGGAGATATGGAAGAAGATGTTTATATTGAGTAGCCAAAAGGATTCACTATCATTGAAAATGAAGGGCTTGTGTGCAAACTGAAAAAAAAAGCCTTATATGGAATGAAATAGGCTCCCAAAGCCTGGTATGCAAGACTGGATCGATACCTTCAGTGACAAGGCTTTAAGAAAGGTACTGTCGACAACAATATATCCATAAAGTCTAAAGATGATCATCTATTAATTGTAGTTTTGTATGTGGACGGCATAATATTTCGTAGAAATCTAGAACAATTGGGAAAAAAATCACAAACGGTATGCAAACAAAGTTTGAGATGTCCATGATCGGAGAATTGTCCTTCTTCTTAGGACTGCAAATTTCTTAGTTAAAAAAATGGGGTATTTATCTCCCAATCCAAGTACCTACAAGAAACTCTGAAGACGTTTCGGCTGGAAAATTGCAAGTTAGTTAGCACTCCTATGGTTACAAGCTATAAATTATGCAAAGAAGATGAGACATCACTGGTAAATCAGATTAAGTACAAATAAATGATAGGAAGCTTTTTGTATCTCACAACTTCGAGGCCATACATCATGCAAGCAGTGGGTCTTGTGGCCGGATTTCAAGCTTTTCCTCGTAAAAGTCATGTCATTTTTGTCAAAAGGATTTTCAAATATCTTCAAGGAACAACTAATTATGGACTATGGTATGATAAATACAGAGAGTTTAAGTTGAAGGATTATACTGATGCTGATTGGGCAGGCAATATTGATGATAGGAAGAACACCTCTAGTGCAACATTCTTTTTGGGAAGTGTCCTGGGTTAGCAAGAAATAAAACTCCATTTCTTTATCAACTGCTCAAGTAGAGTATATTGCAGCTGCCACATGTTGCTCACCAATTCTATGGGTGAAGCAGATGTTGAAGGACATTAAGGTAGAGTTGAATGATCCCATTCCAATCATGTGTGATAATACCAGTGCCATCAATATATCTAAGAATCATGCCATGCACTGAAAGACCAAGCACATCCCTATCAAGTTCCATTTATTAAGAGAGCAGGTTACAAATAATGTTGATTGACTTGAATATGTGGCCCCTAAAGACTAACTTACATATATCTTTACTAAGCCACTAGCAAGAGAACCCTTTGAATATCTTAGTCTACTATAGAGTGTGTTGTCAGAAACTAATCCTAGTTTCATGGGGAGCTTATGTTGTTGCCATCAATTCCAAAGGGGGATATTGTCGGACTATTGGCATTGTCTAGATGGCTAGTGGATGCAAGTGTGTTGGCGTTGATGTCAACCAGATCAACATTCAGGTTTGTGGCAAAAGATGCATATGCTTGATGTATCAAGATTAGGGGGAGTCCTATGGTTGTTGTAGTCTCTGGTAGAGAATCACCATAGTAGTAGGCTTATTAGAGAAGCCATAAAATGACGACTATGGTGTTTGGGAGTCTAGGATTCCAATCATAAGAGAAGGGTCAAGGTGCAAAGAACAATAGAAATTTTGTAGCCTTTTCTCAGGTAGAAAATGGGCTAAAAGCCTAAATCAGACACTCTCCGTTGAAAACTACTTTGGAAGAGATTTTTAACAGTGTGTGGAAGTCTACAAATGGCCTCTTAGATCAAGAGTTATTCCCAGTCAAAGTTTGGTGACTTAAGCCATCATAACAAAGTTAAAAGGTGGTTAGAGGAAGGAATATCGGGACCTCGGAACTTCGTAACCTCAATGAAATTCATTTTTGATAAACGTTCTAATTCGAGAACAAGGAAGGAATAGGAAGGACCTCAGAAGTTTATTTCCTTGGCGACTTATTTAAAGAGACCCGAAGGGAGCAGGACAACCATCGGGAGCTAATTATCAAAATGTTGGATATCAAACAAGGCTCAAAACATCGGGACTCAATAACGGAAGGAATGGAATACAACATATGGGAATATCAAAGAAAGTTGCAATCTCAGAAGGTCAAGACCATCAGAACCTCAAAGTTTTGTAAGTCCTTATGAATGAGTTCTTTTAAAGAGCACCGAAGTTGTGAGAAGAAGGATTTATAAAGAAATTCATTGAAAAACCAAAGGACCAGGGGACCCTTTCTCTCTCCTCCAATAGGGCACATGGCAGTAGGTGATTGACACTAAGAAGATGAAGAGGTAGATGACGTCACCATGACATGGCTGCATAGAGGACATGTGGTAGTCAGATCCAATATTTTGGGTAGCATAATAGGGAAAATACAAGTGACATATGTCAACACTAAGGAGATGTCACGTGGAGATGATGACATTAACATGATGTCATCTAAGAGGTCAAAATTTCAGAGGTTGGAGTTTTCGTAACTCGTGTCCATTCTTTTTATTGGAAAGTTCTGATCCGATGTGTGGAGCTCTAATTTTGATTGGAACATGGTTGTGAGAACCCAAAGAACCAAGGGTGTAGAGAAGGAGTAGCACGTAAGTGTTATGGAATTATATCAAAGGTCAAAGATTTCAGAACTACTTTGTAATTGCGTTTTGGAGAAAATTTACAATGAAAGGGGCTCTGATGTGTTGGATTTTGTTTGAGGAGACTAATAGAACCAAGGGTGTAGAGCGAGGCTAGCACCTAAGTGCTATGTAGCATTTTGGATATTGAAGTTCTCGTAAGTTTGTTATAATTGAAATTTGAGAAAGGTTGTGAAATGTAGAGATTTCAATGTTATTGGAACTTGGTCATGGATCCTAGTAAACGAAGGGTGCATAGCAATAACATGAGGAGAAAGGCCCCTCATAGGATGCTAAAGGAATTATCACCGAAGTGCTATATCGAGGGTCACATGCAATGATCATATGAGAAAGAAAATGATAAAGGGGGCTAAGCAGGAAGGGGCTAAAGGAATCAGAATTTTGTGATATCGTAACATATCACCTAATAAAGTTACGATATGTTAACGCTCCTATATTGCAGTACAAAGTGTTAAAGGATGAATGGGTCGATAGCTAGAGAGTAAATGCACACATGAGTAATGATGACTGTAGAGATCACTGAGTAAAGGTGACAAGGACCACAATTCTCATAAAATAACTATTGGGCTTGTCTCAGTGTTGAAATAAATCCATCTCTAATCTCCTATGCACACCTTACAAAAATAAATGAAGGACGTAGAAGCAATGCTGAAGTAAAATAAAACTTTGTGAGACATGAATAAGCATTGGGAGTCTCATTGGAGTGTGCAGGTGGACTACGATTAAATTCTCAGCATGTAGAATCACAAAGGGAGTTGGTGAAGTGAACGAAGCCCATTCTCATGTTTTAATGCAACGACAAAATTTGTGAAAAGAGATGCAACTGAAGAATAGAGTAATATGCCAGGAGTACACTTTTGGGCAATATGGATGGTGATAAAGACAACATTGAGCTCAGTGTAGTAGAGGAACAAAACCCAGGATTTCCATTGAGCAACTGGGGGAATACAATATTATTGAGTATGTGCTGAAGAGAATGGAGTAGAGTGTGCGAAAGTTGAGAAACTGGTCCAAGTGTTGAACTGAAGTAGAGTGTTGTAGAGATCCTTTGCAACAGAAATCCTAGAGCAGAGTATATGTGGTTGAGAGCAGAAGGATGAGTACAGTGTGTTTCTGCAAAGTGAGGAGAGCAAAGGGTGTTGTTGTGTGAAGCCAAGAGATCCTGTGGAATAGTAGAGGACTGAGAGCAAAAGTATGACACTGTAATGAACCACATTTGTATTTTTCTATATATGTATTTCCCCCATTTTCAATTTGAAAATTGTATAAAAGGTAGAACAGTGGCTAGAGTAGGTGGTGGCCTACATTCATAAGAGATTAGTGCCTCTTGGAAAGTAGGTTATTGATATATTAAGGGATTCAATTCCCCCCTGTGAGTGGGTTCTCAAAAACAAATTTATGTAAAATTAAGTAGGTGCTTAATTTAGGTCATAACAACAAACATATTGGTGGTTTTCTCCCTTTGGATTTCCAATTCTCGTTTCAATATGTGTGTGACGTTGATGTGATTGATTGTATGTACATGTGAATGCCTTATCTTATTGCTCATTTGTATTGTGTATGAATTCTCTCATAAGTAACCAATAATAGAGTAATGAACTAAATACCTATTCATAAAAAGTAATAAGAACCTCACAATTACTGATTCACCCACCCTCTCAGTAATTCCTTATTCCAACAACCTCTTCCTCATTTTTTGGGAATGTGCTAGCCACATCTTTTGAGAAATTTGTTATGGGAGATTTCAAAAATAAGTCAGGGATAACGCCCTTGTCTACTTGTGCCTTTCATAGGCTACGACGTTTTCGCCATCCATGGATGGTCTGAGATATGTATGGAAGATGCCTGTCGGAAATGGGTCAGAAACTCTAGGCTAGTGTCTTTGTTGAGAAATATAGGGCATTCAAAGTTAACAATTTCCCTGCTTGATAATTGCTTGTGATATGTTTGTACTTCTTAGCTTATGATATTTTTCTTTGTTAGCTTATTAATGTGTTATCTTCATCAAGACAATTACCAAAATAAATAAAGAGAAGTGATATAGTATATAGACTTCTATAGCCAGGGCCAAAACCTCTCACCTCTTGAGAGGAAAACCTGATAAAAAATCTTCTTATAGATATTCAATTGATAAGTACCAAGACCATGAAATGAACCCTTGACTATATTATCCTCTTAAGAACCTTGTCACCCACCTTGACACTCTCTTATTCCTTCCTTTTCCATTCTTCTTGTTTTAGAACTGCTCCTTCTCAACTGCTTCTAAAGAAACTCAAACTCTATCCCTTATACTCAACCTTCAAAACATCCCTAGAGAATCTTAGTCTCTAGGTCTTTTTAGACAAACTCAGTATCTACTTTGATTACCTAGAAGATTATTTTCCTTTGTTGCACCATAAGATTCCTTCCTTCGTTATCCCAAAAGAAACCTATTTACTACCTCCTTCACTTGTTCGAGAAGATCCCTTCTTCACTGCCCCAGAAGATCCTTCTTTGCTATCCCAAAAGATCCTACTTCATTTGCCCCAAAAGATTCTTCTTCGCTACCCTACAAGAGTGTCCTTTCTAGCCTTAGAGAAAACCCTTTTCACTACCTCCTTTTCGCACTTCCTTCTGCAATTCTCTTTGCTGATTTAGATCGAATTTCTTGCTTAGAATGGAGGTTTACTTCCTCTATTTATACACCTATTCACTCAGTCTTTAGGTCAACTTGACAGCTAGAGGGAGGTGACTCATTCTTGTAGCTTCTTCATCGTTTGTAGGACGACTTGAAGAGGTTAGGTGACAAGTTCTTAGAGGATACTTTACATAGACAATATTGACCTTTTTACAAAGTGTAACATGACTTCATTTACATGATAATGACTCTTTATGACTAGATGAATAAACCCTAAAGACTCTCAATGGTAGTCTTGACTCAAAAGCAAAATCTTGCTCATGAAACCCATGAAGCAAGTCAATATAATAATTTTATTCTTCTTATTTACATCTCATTACATAAAATCATGATTACATGTCATTATGAAGACTGAACCTAGTTACACTTTTCAACACTCCCTCTTAACTAGGAGGTATTCAAACTGGTAACTTGGAATTTCTTAATATGAAGAATCTCTCATAAGAATAATTCAGATTTGTAATGCATTTGTATAGCATCATACCAACCAACATTGTTATATAGTAAGGCCTTGACTAACAACTCTATCTCTCCACAAGATCAGAGCATAATTTTGGCAAGACCAATGATTTATAGACATACTTATCATTGTCTCTCTAGGAACATTACCCACCCAGGTTCACTTGGGATATGATCCATAAGGAATATTTTTTTCTTGGACTCCCCAATCCCAAAAGAATATCGGTCCTCCATGGATACTCTTTCATGGGATGCCTTATCTCATCCCCTAAGAGCATTAGATGCCAAATGACTACACAATCCTCCATTCTGTCTTCCCAAGTGAAGATCAGAACAACGTGTCTATCACTCCTTTTTATACTAGGAGGTTTTATTCCATTAGAGGAATGTACTCATTTCTATCACAGAGGAATGTATCTAAGCTTCCGACTTAGGAATTTTCATCCAAGTAAGAAACTTCTTCTCAGGCTCCCTCTTAGCCAAGGACCTATCACAACTCTTCATGTGGAGATCTAACATAATCACTTGCATGAAGAGCTCCTTTCTTTGAATGTCATCAAGTTATTCTTTGTTAAGGGGTCCTCAACCTTTGGGAACTTCTATATATAGGAAAAAAATCATTCATCACTTTTTTTCACGAGTTAGTCATGTCCTCAACTCATCAGAAAGTTATCTATTAGATTTTCCATCTAGCTTTGCTTCATGTCATTCTTCTTTCATGCCATATTTTTCAGAAGGACATTACATCCTTTTTATATGGTTTGTTAGGAATTCATTCACAAATCTTCTCTTCAATAGTTCTGCATAAGCCCAACCATATGTTAGTTCAAACATAATCAATAATTTCAAATCAAGATTACCTTTGTGATGATATTTCATCGTGACATCTTCTTGTAAGTATCATAATCTTGCATGCATATTGACCAATCTCCCCCATATATCCATTGTTAAGGGTTATTTTTTTTTTTGAATTCCATTAGAGTCTTTACATTTATTTTCAAAAATCTTCTAGTCAAATCTTCTTGGACTTTAGACGTTGAATGCCTTCTACCTTCACTGCATATTATCATGATATATTACTATCTTTTCTCACACACTTCATTCCTAAGAGATTCTAATCATAATTCCTTGAATGCAATCAACTTCCTCCTGATTCATATGAGAACATAATATGTTGATTCCATCTAGTGCGATTTATGATTTTGCTTCAATTCTTCGAAGGAGGAGATCCTTTCTTGATCAAATTTCCCAGGATGGAAATAGTGATCCATGTCATATGACATGACTTTCATAACAATCCATGCAAGAATACATACCTCATTTTTCTTGCGGTCATACTTCTTCATTCTTCTTCATTCAAAAGGACCTACTTTTCTGTTATACCATTATTCACAAGTTGGAATTTTTTATGAAAACCTTTTGCTTATCCTTTCTACATTGGTGAATCCTTTGATGAGAATTCTATCAGAGAAACTAGAGGATGTTTCTTACTCGGAAGATGTTTTCATCTATGATGATCCCAAACGGTGATGAACTTTGCTTCTATAAGTACTAATGAGGTTTCCTAAGGGATTCTTATTCTTTGAAATCAGTAGGATTTGCACCAGACATATTTTCTTCTCCTCATGTCATGAGCTCTTTAATTTTGATGCTTCTATGCTATTTTCTAATGTGATGCATCCTATCTTATTTAAAATACATCAAGAATACAATTTACAAGTTTTAAGTACCTTATTCAGAAGAAGATCATCTCAGTCATAATAAAGATCTTTTACTTCCTCATTCTTATACTTCTTTGACTTAGGCTCTTTCACTTCTTCATTAATGTGTGCTCCTTCTCTATTCCTTTAATCCTTAACATGATTAGGACAATCTCTTCTATAGTGTTCAAGTTCATGACATTCATAGCATCTTATTTTATCCATGTTCTTCCTTTTCTTTGGAGGGCCAAAATTTCCAAATTTTCCCTTTCTTCTTGTCATTGTAGCATATGCTTGATTCTTCTCACTTGGTCCAACATCAATTTTTGCCTTTAGTCTGGTTTCTTCATGTTACAAAGTGACCATAGATCTTGAAATGGATTAGTCTCTTTCTTCTCATATAAGATTTAAGGGAAGTGACCCCATTCTTTTGGTAGTGCATTTAGTACCACTGTGGTCAACTCTCTATCAGACATAACTTCTCCTAGTTCTTGTAGTTGATCTCGAATTTCTGATATCCTCATGAAGCATGAGGCTATTCCATATTCCTTGGATATTTTTATTTTGTAGAGTTCTTGCCTTAAGGAGATTACTACTCCTACAGTATTTACAGAAAACAACTCTACCACTTTGTCATATATATCTTTTGTAGTTTCCAGTTTTAATACATATGGGATTAGAGAGTCTTTCATAGATTCTATAAGAAACCTTTGGGCTCTCACTTATCCCTTCATGTATCTAGCATGAGCTTGAGTATATTCTTTTGGAGGTTGGTTTATTGATCCCATAATGTGATCCATGACTTCATCCTCAATCAGATTTAGGCAACTCCTTTTCTTCCATGTAAGAAAATTTACAGCCCCAACCAATTTATTGTTTTCCTTGCAAAAAGACATTTTGATATTATCAAATATAGTCATATAATTACTTGTATGAGTATTACTTGCTTCCTCCTAAATTTTTTTGAAGAAAGTATAACTAGGTTCAGTATTTACAAATGAAACTTTGATCTTTTGTACTTGTCAAGAAAAAGAAATATTATTTCTATAAATTAAATGAATGAGTTTCTTGCTCATTTAATAGGTTTAGAAAAGTCAAAGAGTCAAAATCATATGTAAGGAGTTATTCTTGAGCCTTCATGTAATATATATGGGACAATCGAATGTCTAAGAATAACCCTCCAAGACCAGCACAATCCTCTTGAAGACAAGAAAGCAAAAATGTTGAAGAACACAGTAACTCAGGCAACAAAAATGAATTTAAAGTTATGTTGGTTCACCTTGTAATGTCGGCTTAATATATAGGCACAACACCTATAAATAGGTGGCTAGGGTCATCACTGAACTGCAGTTTTAAGAAGTGTGGATTACATAAGTGCAGATTATAGGAGTGCGGATTATAGAGGTGTAGGATCACTCTGAAATTTTGGTAACACAGAACTCGGGAAAGCACAGTTCATGATCTCGGAGGTCTCTAAAGTTCCGTATGGAGTGCAGGGGTACACCATTTTGGATGAGCACACAGTTCTATATTTCGAATGTGTATAGATCAGCGTCTTTGTGTGTTCCGGATGGGTACTCCAAAAGCAGAAAACACGGTCATGATATATTTGAAGATACCTCAATAATGTACTCTTAGCATACCTATGCCTCAGTTTACATGTCTCGGATCACTATCTTGGATTAATTATGTTTCAATAGTGATATACTCTCGACATAACTAGACACAATGGCAACCATGGAATCAAGGTCAAGGTCACAATGAAGATCCAAGTGAAGACAAGCTAATGATCTCAATGAGATTGCAGGTTATGATCTTGGTGAAGGTATATCTATAATAAGACAACCATGATCTCAGAGGATTTACATGCAACTCTCCTTCATATATATATATATATATATGGAGAACTTGTTCAAGAAGACCCTAGTGAAGATGCAAAAATGGTGTTGCAACAGTAATGAAGATTTCAGTAGTGCGGTAGTGATTGCCTTAGTGGTGCAACAATGATGATGGTATCAGCAGTGAAAAAAAAGAGGATTGATTTCTTGTTCTTCAAGTGGCTAGACAGGTCAAGGGTCATTTTGTTGGTGTTCGTCAATTGGAATATCTATAAGAACAATTACGTGTGGGTTTTACTCTCCAAGAGGGAGAGGTTTTGGCCCCCGGGCAGAATTCCAACTCCTTGTGTTCTTATCTATTTGTTTTGGTAGCAGTTTGTTGAAGCAAACACACACACTAATAATAAGAAGAAGATCAAGCTAAGATAAATTGAAAAAGCACTTCACAAATTTTTATCAAGTCTAGAAGAATCACATTAATCCCACTTGCTCTAGATTCTTCAACATGGTTTCAGAGCTAAGGTGCTAAATTCAAATGAAGGGCAACAAAAGAAACACACAAGGATCTGTCTTCAAGGATATCAAAGCAGGTTGAAAGAATTAAAGGAG
>APFE031165261.1:37183-55717 GCA_000404065.3 Pinus taeda | reverse complement strand
GTAACCCCACTTTATGGGGTTCGGGGCAGCGCCCCGGAAAATTTTGGTTTTGGACCCTATGTTAGGTTGGGCGGACCACCTATGGTTTTGTGCATGATTTTCGCACATGTTTTTTGGACGCGATGGTTTTCGGTCCATGGTATTGGATCGATGGTTTTTTGGTCCATGGTATTGGACGTGATGGTTTTCCGGTCCATGGTATTGGATGCTTCGGCATGTATAAATATGTATTGTAACATTGAAAGGAACATAATGAAAAAAAGCTGGTAGTCCTGGTTTTGGGATCTAGTGGGAAATCTCTGTGTATATGTGTTTTATGTGTTATGCTCTCGCATTTTTATTTTTCTTGTGATTTAGAATTCGTATGTAGGTAATTTCTGTATGGGGTTAAAATCTACAACAAGAGGGTTTATTCTCTAACATATAAATTCAAAGCTCGAATCACATTAAATGGTGGAAATTAAATTCATATCCAGTTGTTAAACCACAATTTCAAGACCCTTGTATAATTGGAATTCGCTTTCTTGATAACAAAGAATTGTAATAATGTATATTCATTTGAATCTACAATTGATTGGCAATTTTGTCTTTAAGAAGATTTTGCAAAAGATGTAAAATTGACACAGGTCCTGGCAACATGATATAGGTCAATTCTCAATTCTCAATCTATTCGAGACCTACAAATTTATCTTCTCCACTACTGGCTTTCACAATTTCAGTTGTCTCCATCTCCTATTTGTAGCCTGAGAATTGTTGGAATTGTTATCCAAATTGGTGGTGATCTAGTTCCTGGAGAAGCTTCATATTGAATGAATCTAATTCAAGTAATGAACTATTATGATCGATGATCCAAAATGGATTTTGGATATACTCCTAAGTCTGAGTGTTCCTCGTTGAGGAAAATGAAAGTCCAAGGAAGTTCCATGAAATAGCCCCATTATAGAAATCTTTTCATTCTAAATCTATTGCAACTTGAATGGTCAAAAATGGACTTAGGATGCAGAAGTTATCGCAGAAAGAAGATGCCTTATGTTCTTTAGAAAAAGATGAAAAATCCTGTAAAGTGGGCAAAAAGAAAAACCCTTATAAAGGGAAATCGCACTGGACCAAGGCAAAAGAGTGTACTTAAGAGGAAAGGGGAGAAACCCCCGATCGCCGTTCCCTGACATATCGGGTGCGAGGCAAACATGCGATATAACAGAAGACTTGGGCCGAGGTGACATTGTGATCGCCAATCGACAGATTGGCATCAGCAAGGGTAGGGGACATAAGGCAGGACCCCGAGCTGAGAGATGTTGCAATCACTGATATCGGGGTCGGCATACGCCATGCCATATGGAATGACCCCAGGACTATGCGATATGTGATTGCAATAAGTCGCATCGCTAAATCACGTCGTGACAATATAGAGGAGCAGGGCCATATAATATACATATACATAATATATATATATATAATATATATATATATAAATATATATATAATATATATAATATATAATATATATATTATATATATATATATATATATATATTATATATATATATATATATATCTGTGTGTGTGTCTGTATCTGTGTGTGTGTGTGTGTGTGTGTGTATGTATGTGTGTGTGTGTGTGTGTGTGTGACTTGCGATAAAGCCAGACCTGATGGGTCTTATGGGTAAAAATAGATATATTTTGAGTTTCGTAAAAAGGAGCTTGTCAATGTAAAATCGTGTTTCATTAAATAAATGAAATACAAAGGGAATGTGCTCGATGCGATGAATCCAGACCCAAAAGGGTTCATAAATGAAAATGTATATTGTTTGAAGTTTACCATAAAGCCATTTGATGGCATCTTTGGTGTTTTAATGTATTTTTACAAATAGAAAGGAAATGTGAATTGGGCGATATAACGAACCCGAAAAGGTTTTTATACGCAGTGAGATGTGTTTTAAGTTCCATAACAAGCGGGATTTTAGGCGGGCCATAGGTAGTAAGTGGTATTGGCTAGGCTCTTCCAGAGCCCATACACTAGCCACCAAGTGGCTAGGCACTGGAGAGAGAAAACCATCCTTTTCGAGCGGGTAATTTCCATCTGCATTAGCCACCCGAAATCGATAATAACCGTTGATCAACAATCCCTTGCTATTGCACCAAAATATGGATCCGAAGGAAAGATAGGGTGGAAATAATAATTTTTGAAGTCAGATAGACTGCATTTGGGTGGATTTTCCAGTGTTTTAGTGTATCTTCTCTATGTAAATAGAGAATTAATATTCTGAGGATTTCAAAGGCACCAACAATCCTTCCGTTACAGAATAGGTGACCACCATCCTTGAATGAATTTAACAATGATTGATAATGATCAGAGGGGTATTTAAGTGGACAGAGGTCAGGAGCTAGAGAGCCCAAAAGAGGAAAATGAACAGACAACGCCAATTGGCTTAAAAACCAGAGTATGGTAGAGACAGAGAAAAGTGAGTGCTGAGACACGAGCACAGATAGCTAAGCCAAAGCAGGAAGTAGAGGCAAAGAGAGCCAGAGCCAAGAGCTAGAGCCAAGAGCTAGAGCTAAGAGCTAGGGTGAGAGACAAGAGCTAGAGCCAAGAGCCAGAGCCGAGAGCCAAGGTGAGAGCTGAAAGCTAGAAAAGCCAAGAGCTTTAAGATCCAGGGATAAAATGGTGTCTAAACCCATTGGTTTTGTACAAAACAATGGAGTTGAGCCAAGAGCTTGTAAAAGGAATTTGCCATAATCCTAGAGAGCCTAGTTGAGTTGACTAGAGCTCATGGAGACATAGCCCAAGAGTTTTGGGTGAACTCCTAATTAAATTTTTGTCTTATGTGTGTTGTTTTATTGTTGCATTATATCTTCTACTTTAGTTGTTTTTATATCAGTTCAAGCAAATAGACTTAAAAACACATAAACAATCAACAATTAACATAGACATAAAACTTATTTCAAGAACATATTTAATTCCACATTGGTTAATCATAATGACTTGGGAATATTTAAGCTTTAAAAGTGGAGAGGTCCTTGTATGTTAGACAAGAAGCCTAAGTGCTCGATTTTCATATCAGGTGGTATTAGAGCCTGAGATTGATTGACCTCACCTTTGAAGAAGGTTATATCAAAATGCTTGATTAATAGAGCAAAGATTTCTTGTTTGGAAGGTGCTTGGGCAGTCAAGGATTGGTTGTCTGATTGATTGTATGCTTGTTGCAGACTGACTATTTTCTAAGTTTGCAGAGGTGAAGGGAAATCTATTGATAGCTCAGTCCAGGAAGGACAAGAAGGAAGAAGGGTTGAAAGCATTCTTCTATCCCAAAGGACCTCAAGGCAATCCTCGAAACACAAGAGGTTTGTTGCAAAAGGTTGCTTGAATAAATCCCTTTGTTAATCTTATTTGAAGTTCTTGTGTTCATTGATATAATGACAACTTCTACAAGTGAATCCTCAAATTCCTCCTCCTCACAAGACTCTATGATGGAGAATTAAAGCAAGACTTGTTCATCATGATGGAAAAGGTGAGGGAAATGTTTAAGGATTGAAAAAAGAGCAGCATACTTAGAAAGTATTTGAATTCCATGAAGGAAGAGAAGAAGTTGCTTTTCGATAGACTGTAGGAAATCGAGAGGCAACTCCATATTGCAAATATGAATCTGAAAAGGATGCATGAGTTGGAGCCACAAGTCTTTGTTGTCAAAGAAGCCTTGGTCAAGTATCAGCTTGAAGAAGAGGTAAAGCATTCCAGTTCATCTTCAATTTCCTCTAAGAATGCTTATATTGGTTCTTTTGAAAAACATACTAGAGGCATAGGTTCCAAGCTAATGTCCAAGATAGGCTATGAAGGAAAGGGCTTGGGAAAGCCTGAAAAAGCTATTATTGAACCAATAATGGTTGAGGGAAAGGGCTAATTATTTGGGTCTTGGCTATGGAGAGTCTTATGGAGAAAATTCCAAAGCTGCCATCAAGGCCATTGAAATAGCTCCAAGAAGGAGTTACATTGCAGAGTATGAAGATTGTGTTTAGGAGGAATGCAATAGCTTGAAACATCATTTGTAGGATGTAGGTGTTCAAAAGCACACACTTGAACATGAGAGTTGTGGAAACTCTAACAACCTTGAAGAGATTGATGGTGTTCCAAAGGGATTCACTTATTCATTTGCTTCACCTCCTCATGAAGGCAATAAAGGTGAAAGAGGCAAGGATAAATCTGGTTCTAAACACATTCCTTTTGATTTTGCAAAGCACGATAAATTTCCACACAAGCATGGGAAAAGAATTGCATGTTCATTTTGTGGTTTGGATAACCCTCATGTTTCTACATGTTAGAAGAGAATGGACACATATAAGAAACTTTTGAAGGAAAAAGCCAAAGTTCCATTGGACAAGGAAAATCATGCTATCAAGAGAGTGCACATGTGTTGCACTTACTGCCATAAGCAAGGGCATCTTGCTGAAAGGTGTTGGACTCTGAATCCAAAAATGCTTCCACAAAAGTTAAGGAAGGTGGAAAGAGAAGATGGAAGAAATGGAAATGAAGTTTGCATGGATGATGTACAGACAAAAGAAAAACCTTCCGACTGGATTGGTAAGAAATGGTTAGAGTTCTTTTCCAATTAGGGTTGCATGTCTATTGATGCATGTATTTGCATTTCTTTGTTGATGAGATGCAAGTTGCAAGTTTCTACCAAGATGGTGATTGGAAAAATGTTGAGTAGGAGACTCACTTTGTTGTTGCAACATTATATTTCATTTCAGCTTTGAAAGTACAGTGTGCTTAAGTGAAAGTTGAAGGATGGAATGCATGCATAAGCATGATGTGCATGAACACAGGGATGTTGATGTTTTCCTTGTATTTGAACATGTATGTGTAATTAGCTTGAAGGATTGACTGCTTTATTTTAAACATGCATGTAATATTGACTTGGGAAAAGTTGGCTTGGTCTCCAAGATGGAGATAGTGATGAAATGTTTAATCTTTTCTACATGCATGATTTGAAGGGTCATTTGTTTTAAAGGCATATTTTGTGGGCTTGTTTTATAGTCCATCATTTGTATATAGATGTAAGATATGGAGTTGTTCACAAGATGTGAAATCTATCTCTTCTGTTGAAGCAGGAGTTTAGTCCATCCAGTTGTTGTCTATATTCCTATTGTTGTTAATAGTTGTTCTTGATAGCTTGTCAAATAGGTACAAATGAAAGTTTTGTGGAGTAGGTGTCCTTCACATCTGTTTGAGCCACCTTGGATCAATGATCAAGCCAGAGAAGTTCAAAATACCTTATGTGACCATCTAAGTAGGACTTTTGCATGAAGGCAAAGAAGAAGGAAACTCTTCCAAGGAGGACCAGCATATCCAGGAAGGAAAGTGATCAAAGGCTTTGGCTCAAAGGCACTATGCAAGGCAAGTGTATGTAGGCTAGAAGAAGAGGGTGTTGTTACTCTCAAGTACTATTCAGATTAGCAGATCAGTGAGACCAAAAGTTCTTTTAGTGGGAATGCATGATCCAAAATGGATTTTAGATAGACTCCTCAGTCTAAGTGTTGCTCAATGAGGAAAATGAAAGTCCAAGGAAGTTCTTGGAAGTAACCCCATTGCAGAGATTTTTTCATTCTGAATCTACTACAACTTGAATGGGAAAAGATGGACTTACGATGCAGAAGTTATCACAGAAAGAAGATGCCCTATGTTCTTTAGAAAAAGAGGAAATTTTCTCTAAAATGGGCAAAAAAAAACCCTTGTAAATGGAAATCACATCACACCAGAGAAAAAGAGCGGACTTAAGCAGAAAGGGGAGAAATCCCTAATAGTTGATCCCCGATATATCGGATCGAAGGCAGACGTGCGATATAACAGAAGACCCTCTCCGATGTGACATTGCGATCATCGATTAGCAGATTGGCATCGGCGAGGGCAGGGGACTTAAGGCTAGACCCCAGGCCTAGCAATATTGTGATCGCCAATATCAGTGTCGATAGATCGGCGTTGGCATAGGCCATGCCATATGGAAATACCCTAAGACTATGCAATATGCAATTACGATAAGTCACATCGCTAAATCACATCGTGACAATATAGAGGAGTGGGGCCATATACATATGTGACTTGTGATCAAGCTGGACTCGATGGGTATTATGGGCAAAAATAGATATATTTTGAGTTCCATAAAAAGGAGTTTTTCAATGTAAAATATTGTTTCGTTAAATAAATGAAATACAAAGGGAATGTGCTTGATGTTATGAATGCAGACCCAAAAGGGTTTATAAATACAAATGTATATTGTTTGAAGTTTTCCATAATGCCATTCGATGGTATTTTCAGTGTTTTAATGTATTTTTTCCAATACAAAGGAAATGCAAATTGGGTGATATAACGACCCAAAAGTGTTTTTATACAGAGCGAGATGTGTTTTAAGTTCTGTAACAAGTGAGATTTCAGGCTAGTCGTAGGTAATAAGTAGTACTGGCCGGGCTCTGCTTGAGCCCATACATTAGCCACCATGTGGCTAGGCGCCGGAGAGAGAAAACCACACTTTTCAGGCGGGTAATCTCCGTGCATGTTGGCCACCCGAAATCAATAATAACCGTTGATCAACAATCCCTTGCGATCATGCCCAAAGACTGATTCGAAGGGAATATATGGCAAAATTAATGACTTTTGAAGTTTGATAGACTGCTTTTGGGCAGATTTTCCTATGCTTTAGTGTATTTTCTCTTTGTAAATAGAGAATGACTATTCTGAGGATTTCAAAGGCACTGATGGTCCTTCCGTTACAAAATAGGTGGTCACCATCCTTGAAGGCATTTAGCAATGATTGCTAACGCTCAGAAGGGGATTTGAATAGACAAAGGCCGAGAGCCCGAGAGCCCAGAAGAGGAAAATGAACAGACAACGCTAATTGGCCTAAAAGAAATAGAATGATAGAGACAGAGAAAAGGCAGTGCTGATACTGGAGCACAAAATGCTAAGCCAAAGTAGGAAGCAGAGGCAAAGAGAGCCAGAGCCAAGAGCCAGAGCTGAGAGCCAGGGTGAGAGCCGAGAACAAGGGCTAGAGCCAAGAGCCAGAGCCAAGAGCCAGGGCGAGAGCCAAGAGCCAAAAGAGGCGAGATCTTTAAGAGCTAGGAATAAAATGGTTTATAAACCCATTTTTTTTGTACAAAACAGTGGAGTTGAGCCAAGAGCTTGTAAAAGGACTTTGCCATAATCTCAGACAGCCTAGTTGAGTTAATTAGAGCTCATGGAGACGTAGCCCAAGAGTTTTGGGTGAACTCCTAATTAAATTGTTGCCATATGTGTGTTGTTTTTTTGTTGCATTATATCTGCTACTTTAGTTGTTGTTATATCGTTTCAAGAAAATATACTTAAAAACACATAAACAGTACACAATAAACATAAGCATACACCTTATTTCAAGCACATATTTAATTCTACATTGGTTAATCATAAAGACTTGGGAATATTTAAGCTTTAGAAGTGAGAGAGGTCCTTGTAAGTTAGACAAGAAGCCTAAGTGCCCCATTTTAAAAAGCTTCAGAAAGTTGAAGTTGTAGAGAAGTCTCTATCTCTATCTCTATCTTTTTTCTGGGAAGTTAATCATTTTTTGGAGGCACACCAAACCGCCCATCCTTTGTCCCGTTAAGAATAAAATAATAAATTCATGTAAGGCAAGTTTTATACCATTTACCAAACATTTCCAAGTGAGCTACTTACTAGAATAAAATAAAATAAATGTAGTGCATATTTGAAATAGATATGTGTGCACTGTTAGTATTTCTTGATTATTACTTGTGTTATCTTGCTTGATTCCCCAGAGCACCTCCAAATGCAATAGTAGAGTCATTTTCATTTCTTTATAATAAAAACCCATACCATAGTTATAAGATAATTAATAATTAAAATAAAATTAATATTCTGCAAACTTATTAAACTCTCAATATAAAAATGGCTCAAAAACAGAATCAATGTACTCTTTAATATAAACATAATTTTTAATGATGATAACATCTCTATTTTTGGTTGGTAGCACTGTTTGTTCCCATTCACTTGAAATCATTTCTTTAGAAAAGTATTTAACTCGTTATTTTAAGAATTAGAAGAAACACCTGATCCAAAAAACTTCGCTCATATACAATCTCTAAAATCAAACATCACTCTCGAATTCAATCTCTAAAATGAAAATTCCCTTTTAATATGATTCTGAGTTTTTATAACATTTTTGTTTAATGTGATTTTACTAAGTTTTTATAACATTATTGTTTATGTTTTTAAAGTGATGAGTGTCATATTTTTGTATGAGTTGTGTTTATGTTCTATAGTTTATAAATTTATAGGGATAAACAACATGATCAAGGGCACAATTTGGGAGAACAATTGCTATGGAGTCACTAAGCTCGCCTGCTATATTGTCGCTAAACATTAAAAAAAAATTAGGTCAACCCCCATGCATTGCGAACAAAAGATAGAAATAAGTAGCATAGAATATCTTGAACCTAAACCTAATCTTGGTGTACAACTATTCATTGGAGGTAGCATTCCAAAGAGTCTCTTCACATTGAGTTGGTGGTATCACTTTCATGGATGATCAACTCTGCAAAATTTTGGAATTAAAGACATGGCGAGCGAAACAAGCATAACCAGCCATCCTCCATTAACACCATCATCATGATGTGGGTGATAAGGTAGGAAAATAATTCCCGTATGTCTTCTACTCGAATTGGACCAACATGGATTGGCTTTCCCCATCCAAAGTCTACATTGTTTAGAGGAAAGCGACACCGTGACAAAGGACTGAGCACATCAACTTCTTCATTCTATGATCTTGGAGGTTTCTTCACTTCCAAATAAGTAATGGCAGATCTCACAAACTTATCAGTGATTGATTTATTGGCATCCATTATCAACCTTGCAGCATAAAAAGAGGGTATTCAACAAGATCCCTAGCTCTTGAAGATGCACATGCATCTATGAAATCATTTCCATAATAAGAAGATGGTAGCTGGGGATTAATCCTGACATGTATGTCCACAACAAAAATAAATTTGACAGATATTGAGGACCCATAAAGACCAAGGGCCCTAGTCCTACATCTCCATACATGGATCCCCACAACTTCAAATGTTGTTATGAAATGAAGAGAAAAGTCTTTGGTCGGTATTTCACATTTTCCATATTTTTTCTTAAGTTGACAATCTTAAAATAAAAATCATCAGGTTTTCTAGATGTTTCTTTCTCTCGAAGCCTCTACATTATCAATAATAGTCTAAACCATCAGAAGGAAAGATAGTGAAGAAAAGTATACAAAAAAAGTAACATATGAACATGCATAAGAAAATGCATGCTGATATATATAAATTACACAAACAATTGTATCATAATTGAGAGATGACATTGTGGATCCATGTCACTTCATAAAAAGAAGATTATTGATGATTATATTCAACTTTTCTTGTTTGCAAACATTAGGAGAAACAATTTCAACCCAAAAATAATTTATCAAAAAAATAATATATAAAGAAATTTTGCATGGCATACCTCGATGTTTTCGTGCTTCTTGTGATAATCATGAGGCCTAAGTACATAGTCCTTTTGTTTCTTGAGTAACCCAAATTTATTCCTTTCAGCCCTACATGGACAGAATGCTAAATATTCCAAATTCCTTTCTAGGTTTCCAAAGTTTACAAACAAATATGCCAAAATTCCTTCCTAGGCTTCCAAAGTTTACAAACAAATATGCCAAAAATCATATTATTATATTACTTTTTACAAAATAAATCACTCACTAAAAATTCTAAGGAAGAAGAAATACATATGGTTTGGTGTGTTCCTTGTGATCCTGCTACTTTAGAACATTTCTTAATGACTACATAATTGAAAACTAGGTAACATAAATCCACAAATACAAAACAATTTAAAAATAGAAATAAAAAACTTCTTTAATGTACTCCTCATCATTACTTAGTTCCAGACAGACAATCTAGATACCATGATTACTACCTAATGGGACAATAAAGAAATAAGACTATATGATTCTAATTAGTAACAAGTTAAACACCAAGTTCATATAGTTCAAACCTCAAATTGTCGAGTCCAGAGTTTAAACTTCCAGCTGTTGAGTTGTTGCTGTTCAAACTTCAGTTCAGGATCTAAAGCCCCTACTTCAACTTAAACCTTCAGTCAATCAACATATAGATTTCCTAAACTTCAGCCTGATAGGTGTAGAAAAAAGCTAAATATTTTTTTTTCTATCTAGTTGTATCTTAAGTTTGGCTTGCAAGTAGGAAACTAATGGGGATTTTCAAAGCCCAAAAATGTCATGAATACTACTGAAAATCTAGTTGTTTCTATTCTAATACATATAGAAATATGGTTCAAGGAATAAAAAGAATAATTTGGAGCTATTCCATGCATTTAAACAATAATCTACAACTTTTTTTAAAACTTTTAAAAGAAGAAAAACAAAAATTGTGTCACAATTTGTTCAATCTGTTCAAAAATAAAGGTGTATATGTTAAAAAAATATAGCATAAAAAAATCCAATAAATTTATTGATCTATAATTCAATAAATTTCCCAAAAACATAAACCTAGAGTTTCCAAAATCATATTACAAGAGAACTATAATCTGGCTACAAATGACCCATTTTTATATTTGTAATTAATTTGGCAAATTGTAAACTTATTCTAAATGGAAAACGTATAAGGCAGAAAACCTTTTCTATTAAAAAAAGAGTATAAAATCCAAATTGCAACCAACGAAGTTTGAGTGTTAGGAATCACTATTAAATGGAATATAAAACATACACAGGTTGACAGGTTAGTTTTCTTTGCTCTAGTAGTCACATTTTTGGAATTTATTGTAAACGTTTTCAATATTATTGTAATACTTAAAACATCTTGAGAAATAAGTTATATGAGATTGATTCGTTAGATGCATATGCTTTCATTGTGCGTTGGAGAAATATTTCAGATAAGAGTAAGGGTTTCGTGGGCCCCTTTAGTGCCTTCAGATAAAATTCAATTAAGATTGGGTATTGAAGAATTTTTTGTTCACTCAAAGACCGCTCTGTGTTGTGGCTTATCAAGTAATCATTGTGTATGGAAACTATATTTCCTTTCATTAGAGTTGCTTTGAGAGTCACATCCTGAGGGGCTGCCCCACAAAGAGTAGATTTCCTTCTGCCTAAGTGCCAGGTCTGAGGGATATCTATTCTACCAACATAGACTTGGACTTGCAACATATCTTATCCCTTTGAAACTCATTCCATGTGCCAAGAATGGGAGTCTGGTGGGAAGCTTGACACTCCATTGACTTCACCAGCTAACCAAATCCCCATTGTTATAAAAGAAAAATAGATTCTTTACACTTGCTCCTGAATGCCATGAAAATAAGTTTTGGACATGGATTTGTTTATGTAACTTTAGGTCACATCTCCCTCCCCCTTGTGTATTGGACGCAATAAAATATTTTATTGCAGAAAATTATAATAAATATAAAAAATTATAAATATAACGATATTTCATATCCATATATTATAAAATAAAATATATATATTTTTAATTATATAATAAAGAATTTATACCATTTATTAATTTCACTTAGCATTCTTACTACTAATCCTCACAAACAAAATGAAATAATGAAATATTAAAAGTTGTCTAAAAAATACACAAATAAAAATAAACATTGAAACAATATTATCAGAGTGATCAACGCATGTTAAAATTAAGGTCCTGCAGTATTTAACAATGGAGTGTATCTTTATCTACATTCATGGTTGTAGTGTCTTTACTGTTATCAAGCAGCCACATATGCACACTCATCGAGGGCCGCAGCATATTAAACGAATTTTACAATTAAATTATTTTTTGGTATTGTAACTAGATTTTGCTCGGACATTTTTTTTGCTTTAGAAAAACAAAATAGCTATAAGTGATTAAGTGGTATTTCGAAACAGAGAGCCACCAATGATTTCAAAGGACAAAAAAACATATGAGGTATCTACTGACCGAAAAAAGACCAGAAAGAGAAAAAGAAACTGATGAGATTGTAACCGCTCGGTCCTCGCCGAGAGTAATATTTTAATTATTTTCATCATTTACTTTTGACTTTAACTTTAGGTAAGAAATGTTATGTAAGAACATGTTTAAAGAAACTATTGTTAATTATTAGTTTGTTTTCTAATAAAATTAATTCGTGGAAAAGAAGGGAATGAATGGAGACTTGGGAAGTTATGGCTTTTCTTTCATGAAACCTAGAGATAAAGATCAGAGAGGTGAATAGCTAGGGGGTTAGCCATGAGAAGAGGAAAGATGGACTACCACCTAAGAGATAAAGAATAGAGTAATACTGCCAGAAGGGTCATCCTAAGCTGGTTGGAACCAATGTAGACTTTTTGGTCAAATTTAAAAGGTCCCTTGCAATTCGAGACTGGATGAGGGAGGTCTAGAGGTCTATGAATGAATTAATTGGAGAAGGCTGTAAAATTACCAACCACATTGAGAAATAAGTAAGGGGGGAATCTAGATGTAATTGTTGATTCCATTGGTAGGGAGGAAGAGTCCCATTCACATTCCATTTTTGTGGTTTGGTTGTGCACAAATCAGATAAGCCTTGACCCATTTTTGTTGTTTTATTATTAAAAGGTGTCACTAGAAAATATAATTGTAATAAGTTTTAATATCTCAGTTATTAGTTAAGGAATAAAAGCTAGCTAGTGAAAGTTATGCTCACTGGGTTCAACCCTTCTGTTATAAATATTTGGACAATATTTACTTAGAAAGAAAACTATGCTAAGGTTACAAGTATAAGGGTAGATATCATATTGTTGTTACATAGATTTATGTCAGAACCCAATGGTTTAGTGGGAACTAAACAACTCCGAAAAATGAGTAATGAGGAGGTAGGGAGTTGGCAATCTACTAATTGCTCCTGTAACTATATTGGACTTGAATGTGTAGCCTTTAATTTAAATGACCTTAAGGTAACTAAGAGCCTGATATCTAGTAGGTTATTTCTTGCCAACCTCCATTGAAAATAAAAGAAAGAAAGTAATTGCATTCACCAGCATACAAGCAATGATACAGTATTTTAACATATAGTTAAAAGATTCAAAAGCAATAAACATACTTTAACTTGATTAAAAATATTGACCTTAATTTCTAGAAGAGTGTTAAACCTAAGAGCTTGGTAGAGTAATGTTAATTAGTAAGAATTTCTTTAAATGACAACATATCCATTAAACAGTCGTAATATTGAGTAATAAAGGGTAGGGTTTAGGCTGATGTGGAACCGAATGGTAATGAATCACTTAAATGTAAAATCCAATAGTGAAGATAAAACCACAACATTGTAATAACCGTAAAAATACCTTTGTAATTAAGACATTTGGTTGATGAAACCCTCGATATACACAAAATTAGCCTTAGAAAACAAAGACCTGAGACAAACCTTTCAATAATTAGAAGTTGCAGAATATGGAAAACAACAAGAATTTATATAACTGTAATGAACTTAAACATGTTCATTTCTATACCCCGAATGAATTTTCTTATAGGGGAATCGATAATGGAGGATTTCCTCCATAATTGTTCACCAAAAAAAAAACATAATGGAAAACCCTTGTCATCTGAGCAATAGTATACTTGTCTCAGTAAAGAAAAATGAAGTAGGAGGAGACCGTGGCCTTAAACCCCTGGGGTCTAGCCATCAATAGTCTGAATCATCAAATAGACATTCACAGTAAGGATCAGAGAGGAAAATATATATGTGCCAACCTGAAGTTAAAGGGAAGTGCTTGTGGGCTAGATATGTTGCTACATCGGCACAAGAAACCACCATAAACTGCTCAATTTGCAAACAAAAGAGGAAAAGGAAGCTACCATAAACTGCTTAACTTTCAAAAAGAAGATGCCTTTAGATAACATTGCATATGATTATAAATTTAAATAACCTTATTGCGAGATGAACAGGCCAAGAAAATGGTTCTTACTTGATTTTCTGGGAACCCAATGGCCTAGTCCAATCATGATTAGGGTCGATTCACCCGGGCATGCATGCGGTAGTCTGTCTCAGAAGTTTGAAGCACCCCAAATTGCTGGATGAAGAAAAAACAAACTATGGAAAAGTCGTGCACTGTAAGGATAGAGCTGAGGGTAGTAAGGAGTTTGGAAAATTATGATATGTTCTTAGAAGCTTCCTAGAAGAACCCACAAAAGAGAAGCTAGAATTGTACCAAGTAGAAGAATTACAAACTATAGGAGAGGCATAGCATGGCGGAACCACCGTATTTGGGGAAAGGGTTGCGAAGTAGTGTCCAAACTCTGGTAGGAAGGAAATGAACTCCACGTGTAGCAAAACTCGCTCATCGTTACCCTAAACCTCCACCGAAAGACCATATACGTTGGATCAAACCTCGACCATCCAATTCTTTGATCATCACCAGGTGATGCAATGAGCATGTGTACACCTAGAGGGTCTCTCAGGATATGAGAGCCACCAGGAAATTCCAAAGTTATTTATTAGCTGAGTCCTTTCTCAAAGTGACAGGAAATGCAAGTATGTATTAAATATTTGGCTCAGGACTTTAGTACAACTGGTGTAACTTCAATGTAAAATTTAAGAGAGTTAAACTGTAGCTAGATAAAATATATATTCATTGTGCATTAACTGAGAGTACATTTACTTATCTTATAATTACAAGATTAAATATCATAAACGATTAAATTAATTACAATGCTTACATGATTTTTTACATGGTTTTGTTAGTGTGTGTTACACATATAAACTATGTTAGATCTAAGACTTTTGTGATCCATAATGTAGATAGAAGTATTTCAGATTAATCACATAGTTAGGATTTGGTCGACATTTCAAACCAACTAATGTTCTCCATCCTCAAGAGAGGGTGAGAAAACAATCTATCAGAAGCTATAAATAACAAGGATGCATCATTTCCCAGAGATAGTCATTGAAAACTAGCCATTCGTAAGTTAGTTAAAATTGTTAAATAAATGGGAAAGGGAGATATCTGTTAAATATTAATTAATGAGTTAAATACTAGTTTTATACAATATATATATATATATATATATATATATATATATAATATATATATAATTATTAATTAATTAAATTGATATACTATATAGTGTTTATTCTTTAGGGGATGAACTTATTCCCAATAAGTATATTTAGTTGAAAACTAAGTATTTTAGATAAATATATTTAATTTTAATATATTTAATTTTAATTATATTAACTATAAAATATTTTAAATAATTAGAAACAAAGCGATATTCAAATTATAAAGAAATAGAGGAATATGTTAACAATTTAAATATATACGAAAAACTAAAACCGAAGGGGATTCAAAAAATAGAAAAAGGAGAAAAGAGAGATAAAGGGAGAGGCTACTCAAAGATATATCCAAAAAAGGATAAACACAATAATTGGGGGGGAAATTAAAGAAACTCGAAGGAGATAATGGTAAAAAGATATAAAGAAGGAGAAAGGGGAAAATGGGGAGGGAGAATCATGAAGAGAGAGATGGAATCCAACTCTTCCTCAATTTCCTACCATCATCCCTATTGAGATTTCTACCATGTCTCTCAATCTCAATTGCTTCCCTCAGTTTCCTATGATGGAAATGATGAAGCCTCGCAATGACTTTGGATTGTTCAATGCAGGCATGGTGTTTTCATTTCTCTACATGTTTAGCTAGGGCTGATGGACAGGAGTGATTGTGTCTAATGTCTGCAACATGCTCATTGATCCTCTACTTAATAGACCTCCTTGTTTCTTCGATATAGGGGAAACCATAAGAGAAGGGAACCAGGTAGACACCTCTCATGTCCTTAGGGTCAATACGGTCTTTAACCGATTTAAGAGAGTTATTAATGGTGTTGAGAGGTTCGAATGAAGAAGAGACATTAGACTTCCTAAGGATATGGGATATCTTATCTGTGGTTCCTTGGATATAGGGGAGAAGAACCTTAGGGATAGGATCAAAACTAGCAGGTTTAACTCTTGGTGCTTTGCAGGCTTTGTGAAAGGCCTTGAGGCTTTGAGATCTACTATATCCATTATTCTTAAAAACCTCAAGAAGATGAGATTTCTCCTGCTCTAGGTGGTCTCCATCAGAGATCCCTAGAGCACGAGTACCAAGAGTGTTGAGAACCTTGAATTTTTGGGACAGTAAATGATGAGAACTGACATGGAGATATTGTTCCATGTGAGTTTTCTTTTGAAGAACTTGGTTATTTATGGAACCATCATCCATCCTAAAAAGGAGTATGTGAACAAAGGGAAGGCGTCCATCCACGTCAATTTCCATTATGAACTTGATTGAGTCTGATTGCAAATTAAGGTGGTTTAGAAATATATCCAGCTTCTGTCGACCATGAGGCTAGATGACGCAAGTATCATCAATGAACCTTTTGCATTTTTTAGGGTGAAACTGAGCCAAGCCCAAGGCATTGACCTCAAAATATTCCATAAACAAGTTTGTGATGATGGGGGAAAGAGGGGAACCCATCGAAACACCACAAGTTTTTTCATAGATCTCACCTTGGAAACTCAAGAACATCGAGGTGAGTTAGAGTCTAACCAACTTAGCAGTGTCTTTGTCAGTGATGTAATTTATGATGTCAATATCCTCTTGGAAGGGAATTTTTGTGTATAGGAATACAACATCAAAAGTCACCAGTAAATCTCCAAGTTCTAATTTTAGATCTCTCCGCTCTTGAATAAAACAGGAAAAGTCTTTGACAAAAGAATCAGTGAGACCAACAAGAGGTTTAAGCCTCTCAGATAAGAATTTAGCAAGATGATAGGTGGGACCGCATATTGTGTTAACAATAGGTCTTAATGGAGCCCCAAATTTATGGATCTTTCGAAGGCCATAGATTATAGGAGTAAGGGTATTCCTCTCGATGAGCTTTCGAGAAAGAGGGTTAAGAGAAGGAGTCAACTTAATGGCAGATGCTACATCCTTAGAAATGGATTTAATGGGATTTTTCTTAATATTGGTGTAACTCGCACTATTATAAAGATGGTCTACCATTTTCTGGACATATTCAAATTTATCAAGAATGACGACTGCCCCACCCTTGTCTGCTTCCAGGATGACAATGTCAGGGCTGTCCTTAAGGGATTTGAGGTCAAGAAACTCAACCTTGTTCAATGTTTTCTTAGGATTGAGAGACACGAAAGAAATATTAATAGGGATGATGCTTGGAAATTGAGTACGAGTTGGATTCCAACTCTCTCTTCATGATTCTACCTCCCCTTCTTCCCCTTTATCCCCCTTTCCTTCTTTTTACCTTTATCTCCTTCGTGTTTCTTCAATTCTTGCCCCTAGTTATTGTGTTTATACTTTTTCGTATATTTCTTTGAGTAGCCCCTCTCTTTATCTCTCTTTTCTCCTTTTTTGATTTTTGAATCCCCTTAGGTTTTAGCCCTTACTCTTCCTTTTCACCTTGCTCTTTATTTATTTATTTGTTGCAATGGTTCTAGTTGGAATATTCTCTTTACTATTTATTTATTTATATTTTATTAATATATAATTATATATATAAAGAGAGAAAGAGAGAGAGATATATATTATACTATATATTATATATATATATATTTAATATATATATATATATATATATATATATATTGTATTGCATTATTAACTATTCTTGTTTCCTTAATTGAAACGTCGTCTAGTTTCTAATTATTAATATATTATAGACTTAAATATTAAAATTAAATTATTTGTCATTATAATTAATTTTAACTAACTATACTTATTGGAATAAGGTATCCCCTAAAGAATAATGCTATAGAGTATAATAAATAATAATAAATAATAAATATTTATTACATAACAGCTAGTGTTTAACTGATTAATTAATATTTAACATATATCTCCCTTTCCCATTTCTTTAATAACTTTTAATCAACTTACCAACGACTAGTTTTCAACAACTATCTTTGGGCAATGATCCATCCTTGCTATTTATACCTTCTGATCGATTGGTTTCTCACCTTGTCCTGAGGATGGACAACATTAGCTGGTTCAGAACGTTGACAAAATCCTAACTATGTGATAAATGTGAAAGACTTCTATTTACACATAAACTACTTAAAACTATATTTATATTTAAAATATTTTGGTAGTGTATTATTCAAAATGAAAATCTATAATCTTATATTAGGTATATAGGTTAAACATGGATTTGAATATATATGAATCAAATCTCTATATGTGTACATCATTTTTTTATTTTACTTTATAAACAATTTTAATTTTTTTAACATTTTATAAATCCACAATTAAAATAAATGTATACTAATTCTTAAAACAATTAACATATCTACTAAAATAATTTGGAGAATTAAACAATTATAAATAAAAAATAACACCATTTTTCTTTAAATGAGAAAATCTATGAAATACCAATTTATACCTTTTTTAAATTTCACCTTGATATTCTTCTCACTCTATATGGTGAATATTAGTAATAAATCTAAATAGAAAACAAATATCAAATTTAAATAAA
>APFE031165261.1:15405-27741 GCA_000404065.3 Pinus taeda | reverse complement strand
TATTTCCATTCGATTTGAAAAAAATACACATAGTATATACTTATAGAATTCACAAGGAATTGAGGTCATTATATTCAACTTTCTATCTCAATATTTAAAATTCTAGCAAAAATTTAAGAAGCCCATAACCATTTATAAAATTCATTGTAAACATCTAGTATTTTAAATATCTATACTTAAATTATACCATGATAAAAGTAATGATGTAGTCTATCGTCACCTAATAGAGTCCTCTTTCAAAGGTGTATGTAGATATGAAATTCTATTCACTCAAGATTGATTATTGCAAAAAATATTTGGAGTTCTACTCTTCATGTAGCCATAAACCTTATTGCTCCAGATATTTCAAAAACAAGTCACACATGAGCCATCAATCCGTTATTATGTTGTATCTTCTTAGCCTTGTCCTCAATTACACAAGCAAAAGTCATGCCATCTTCTCCTTATTCTCCCTCCTTATATATAATACATTGATGGTAAGGAACCCAGCCCCTATGGTCCACCTATCATTATATAATTACTCCTTTGTGGTAACATTTTCCATTCACATAAAGCTACATTATATATTATTCTTCCTTTGTCTTCAATTTTGTAATAATCAATATAATAATTAATTATTAAAATTTATAATTGTTACAAATTTCAAATTTATGAACGGAATGTCAAGAAAACAATCATGTAGATATTGAACATTGTATGTCTTAAATCAATATACAATTATCATATCTTTAAAAATTGCACCACTAAAAGTTGCACCAATGCTCATTTTTCACATACCAAACAAGATTTTAGAAGACCAAAATGCAAGATGAGCACCAATAGAGTAGAACTTTAATTTGAAAATACCAAAAACCCAACTTTCCCATTCAATAAGAAAACAATAGAGAGGAAGTGTAGGTGAAAATGTTGAAAAGCAAAACCGCTTGGTTCTTTCTAATATAGCTTTTCTTGATGAATGAAAATAATGTATTCCTTTCTAGAAAAGTATGAGCTCTGAAATGTTCCATGATAATTGCATATTCTTGGGGCTTGGTTTTCAAGGCAAAGTCTAACGTTCACTCTCAACTAACTATGGTCATCAATAACCACTTGGTGAATGCTAGTAGTCAACCAGTAAACCAACCACACTAGCATTTGAAAACAAATAGGTCACAATGAAAATTAATTATTTTAACACAAGAGTTCAATAAGAACATGAATTCGGTTACTCGTGCCTACTAGGGAGATATTTCCATTAAAGGAAATCATAACATAAGCCACAATACAACAAAGTATAAGTGATATGAATGATGACGTTACCAAAGATGTGAGTGAAGGACATGGAAATTTATGGTGATGATGGGAATGACAAATCTTGAAGATAACATGATGATGTTGTTGGAGAGGGAAATATCATTGTGGGGGGATGGATTTAGTTTCTAAAAGGGTCTCAACTAAATCTACCCTGTTGGATGGGTTGTTTATCTCACATACGGTGAGATTGGTTAAATTCAGCTTATCAGGTTCATGAGGGTAGGAGAGCGAGGTGAAATAGGGATGGGAAGTTCAAGCGTCCTCCACAAGGAAAATATATGCTTGCATGTAAAGGTAAAGGGAATGCTAGGGGGATAATTTTATGCAAATAAAGGGTGAATTACGCCTCTCTAAATTCACATCATCGGACCATGTTTAAGTTTCACCATTCTGAAGCTGTGAGAAGACTAGTGTGTATGGAAAAGATAGAAGCTAAACATATTGTGGGCTGACAAGAGGGCCAAGAAGGCACTTTCCTATTCTTCCTCTTTTATATTGGAGACACAAGATTTAACAATGTTTATAACATATATAGTAAATATGAGATGGATTGTCAAGCATACACTGGCAGTGGTGTTGTTGGACTGTCACAGTGGAAAAATGATCTAATGGATAAAATCAATGCCTGCTTCAAAAGAAACTTTCAATGTTGAGGAGAAACTTAGGATGGGTAGTTTATGGTTCCCTAAGCTAGGTCAAGTTCTTACAATGGATTAGATATCAACTTCTGTTGTAAAGTCTCACAAGGAATATGATTATGCAATAAATGAACATGAAAAATTGGAAGTTGAAGTCTAGGACTTATTATAAAGAAGAAGTTCAAAAATCACCACTAAGTTTTGAATGGGGTCTAAAATTTGGCTTTCTCAAAATTGAATGAAGGTTGAGCCACTTTGAAACAATCCGAAAAAATTAATATTAATATTCAAAATTTAAGTAAAAGTTGACATTATCCTTATCTTTCCTTTTCAAAAAGGAAAGATAAGGAGAATGTCAACTTTTACTTTAACTTTGAAAATTAAATATTACCATTAATTACTAGGGTTAGGTTTTTTAGGGTCCTCGGGTTAAGATATTTTTTTTTCCTTTTAAGTATTTTTTTATTAAAAACATAATATTTGGTGGTCATTACCTATGTTGCGCTACATTATTCAATAATTGGTTAATTTAGTAGAGAACTAGTCACTTTGGTGTTTTAAGGTCTGTTTAATACAAGACTAGCCTTATCCAATATGAACCACCAAACTAGACTAGTACAACTCTAAAACCATTACAACCAAACAATTCCACTAGTTCTAGGCTAGTTCCAATAAGAGTGTGCCCTTCTCATCTTCCTCTCATGTTGTTTTGTTGGATCTTTTGAGGAATGGTGATTTGGAGAGTGCCATAACCTGTCGGACTATTGTGAGAACCTAAGATCATGAGTAGTTAAGCCTTGACAAACAAAAATTTGCAATGAACTAGTATAAACATCCCAAAACATATTTAGTGAGGACGTGCATGTAAGGAACTGTTACAGACCTCCCAAGACACTTGGTGAGCATGTGCATGAGCAAAAAGCATCAGAAAAAAATATCCACCCTCAAAAACCCTACCCAAAACATTGAGGTGTGGTTCAAAAAAAATTGCTCATAGGCTATTAATACGACCAACAATCATTCCCTCTCCAATTTCACAATAATCTCCTACTCAAGGTACCTCGTCCACTATGGTTATAGTAAGTTCTTGTAACTGTGTGAGATACAAGAAATTACAATTGCCTTGGAATCTCCACCAATATTAGGGAACTCCACTTCTTTGCATGCCCCAACTATTTTGGGTTTATTGATCAGTTAACTGGATGATCACTGAGTTTGACTAATGTCCCACTACTTAAATGACCTTCCACTAGTTCCTCTAAAAGTTAGAACTAGTTTAACTAACAACAACCTGAGATAATTGACTTTTATTACTACAAATAGGCAATCACATATGTAGAACTGAACTCTAACTCCTCCAACTCAAATTCATTGAGTAAACTAGATAACACAAGCCATTTCACACAAGTTAAAATTATCCAAGTTGTCTGTTGATGTGGAAATTCGATTTTTTCAATTTAATCAAGGAAAAATCAAATTGAGAATTTCTTGCTGCATTTTTCAAGACATAGTTTACTCGAATGTATTACTTTCAATATCAACTTGGCATAGTTCACACATTAAGTTCGTAAGGTTTTGGGTTGATGTGGTTCTATGTGTTGTGCATATAAAGAATGGGTATCCATCTCTTACTATTAGAAACAAGACTCCTTATGAAATGTGGTTTGTCCATATTCCTTCAGTGAGGCATGTCAGGGTTTTTGGCTCCTCCTATTATGCCTTCATATAGAAGGAACAGATAAAAAAACTCAGTGCAAGGAGTCACAAATGTATCTTCTTTGGGTACTAATACCTCCAAAGCATACCATCCCTATGATGAAGTGAATAAGAAGTTTATAGTATCTAGAGATGTGATCTTTCTTGAATCTTCCAAGATTGACAATCTTGTTGAGTGGCAGCTTAATCATTTGGATAGATTTGAACATGAAAAGTATTTTCAAGTGTTTGATAGTGATATTCCACATATCCTTATCTTAGGTCTATACTTTCTTTGAAGAGCCTTGAAAGATTAGGTTGAAGGAAATTCCTTCCTTTGCTTTGTCATGAAAGAGCTAAGAGACTACTAGCAGCAGGTAGCCAAATCTGATAAGAAGTGAGGGTACATGCAAGATACAAAGAAAGGATTAATCCAAAGGAGTAATGCAAAGGAGTGTACCGACTATATACATATCATCAAACATATTTTATCCCACTTAGGATGCCTTGCATCGTTCCCAGTTAGTCATAAGATCAAGTTGGTCACAACCCCTGTAGGTTAAATAAAAAAGTGGTATTGCTCTTCATCTTCTAAGCTATGTAATAAACAAGTGAAAGGGAGAAAAACACGTAGAGAAAACAAATGGAATGAATTTCAGTTCTTGCAATCATGGATGTCACTGAAGACAGAATGATATGACAATGATAAAAAAACTTTTAAGCTAAAGTAAGAGGTGTATTTCAAAAGATGTGCTTTGTTTTCCATACCTAGCCTCCAAAGGATTATATGTCATATGGAGTCTTCATGTGGTCTAGATATTCTATCTTACCTTGGGTTCCTTGGTCTACTTATTTTCCTCCTCAGCCTCTTGAGAGTTGTCTAGCATGTGATCTTTCTTCGTGGCCCCTGAGAAACATAATTGTGTAGTTTCAGGGAGCAGTGACCGTTGCGGGATGAGGCCCTAGGAGGACACATTTACACAGTTTTAGCTGGATGTAAGGCACTACTATGGGATGGGGCCCTGGGAGGAAACATCTACACAATTTTAGGATGCAAGGCAGACTAGGTAGTCGTGTTTTGGGAACGGGATCCCCCAAAGGACAGTTTTGGGGCTAAAATCCCATATATTGGTCAAATTTTGTAAGAAACTTGTAAAGACTCCACATTTTGTGGTCGCTGAGGGCGTAGGTGTTATAAGTAATAAAGGGTTATCCTCCTTAGTTTTTTAAAGTAAATTTGGGTGTAAAAGACCTACCCATGGTCTGCGGACCATGGGTTTGTATAGAAAGAGATAAGCTCTATGTAGCTTAGGAGTCAATCGATGATGAAGAAGTCTTAGATAGTGGTAGCTCTGAAGTAGAAAGTCTAAGTTTTGGGTCATAGCATAGATAGATGATCTACAGCTGAGTGCACAAAGGAATAGGGTAGATGTCCATAGCTGAGTGCGCGAAACGCTACAACTGTTTGTGGAGGGCGAATAGAGCCTCTAGTCACATGTAAGAGATTAATAAAGAGAATTATTCTGCAATTTCTATGTCTTTGTTCCAATTAATGCATCTTGTCATTATATATTTGAATTTCATTTATAATGCTTATATGGTGCACGAATGTGTATATTTATGTTGGATAACTGAACGCATTTAAGAATATATGTTTACGCGGTGCTAACGGTGATTAACCAATAAGATAAGTAAGACACTTGGACTACTTTACGAATATACATGATACACTGTGTTGCCAGTGCAAAAGGGTCTAGATCAAGGGTTAGGGTTGCACAAAGTATAGATGAACCCTTTCATGGAGGTATTGAATGAAAGAATAGACAACTCATCTAACAATCCCTAGAGCGAAGTGATGTGTGTGAAGGTCGGAATAAGGGTAATAAAATGACATCACGACCATCTTAGGGGGTGAAAACTTGGTTCTAGCACCCCCCCATACTAGTTTGGGTGAGACATCAGTCCACACTCTACGGGAAGATGTCGAAAGGGCTAGTAGTGTAAGGATTTGTTTGGCTAATTAACACTAAACCTGGGCTAGGCCCCCTCAAGACAACAAATGGTTCTGCTACCAAGACTAGAATCTACACAAGAGATATGCGATGTCGTATCACTTGAATCTCAGTAAGAAAGAGATTGGAGACTGGTTGGATAGGAAGATCTAGGAATTCTCAGTGTAAGAGAACAAAAACTCACGACTTACAAAGGAACAGTGGCTAGACAGGTACTTGTATATAGATATCCAAGGGATTTTTTACTCATCCTTTTTTATTGAGTTATATGAGTGGATTGCGAAGCTAGTAGATAGCCAAGGAAGGTGTAAACTTGATGGTCCTATTGTGTGGACCTTAGAGCTAGTGTGGAGGTTGGAAGTATCGACGGATAAGATCACCCACGTTGTAAATAATTGTCTCAATCACGTCATAGGAGGATTTGTAACTAAATTTTCGGTCGACACCTCAGTCAGATACAACGAGGCGGAGTGACGTTATTTCGAAGGACCACGAGGTAAGTACATGAAATCTTTGAATACCTGGATTATGTAGTGACCTTAATGTTTGGGGCTACACAAAGTGGAAAAACTTACAAAAACAAAGGAAAAAAGGGTCTTGAATATAGCATGTTGATCTCACCTCCGCGAGGTGACGAAGAGAGAATAGCAGAAGTTTCTCTATGAAGTGCTATTAAGTTAATAAGGAAAGGATTACCGCGAATACCACCTCCACCCACACCACCTCCAACTTCACCATCATCACCAGTGACTTCTCCTGTACCACCTCCACCTCCACCGTAGTTAAAAATATGGAAATTTGAGTGAAGTTTCCTTTATTCAAAGGCTTGGGGAATGAGGACCTCGACCAATATTGGTTCATTGTAAAAGTTCTATGGAATGCTCAGGGCATTATAAATGATAACATGAGGAAGGTGACATTGGTTAGCACTCTCAAGGATCGTGCACTAACCTGGAATATCAATTATGCCAATGATAACCTGAATGCTTGAGTAGAATAAATCCAAACAACACTAAATAGAGAATTCAGTAGGCCTAAATCTGGAGCACAATCTATTCTAGGGTTCAAGGAAACTCCAATGCAACTAGGCAAGACACCTTGGGAACTTCATCAGAGATTGACGTGTACAATCTGCGAAGCTAACATGAACCTAATAGATAGACAACATCATGAGTGGATTGTGGCTTCGCTCTTGCCACACTTAAGGGTTGCATTGTCACAGTAGAAGATAAAAAATTAGGCAGTGGCCTTGGAAATTTCAATGAGATGCATTAGACCCTAATGCAATATCCTAATCTAGGGTTTCTACAGATCCATGTGCAGTTGAAAAATATTTTCCATGAGATGCAAAGTTTGAAGCAGGATAGAACAGTCCGATTGGAGGTACTCTAAGAGGTATGCTGTCTGAAATGCAAGAGTCAGGGGGATGACAAAAACCATTGTTTGGTCTTTGCAAACTACCTTACAAGAGGAGGACCAGTGCCTTTGAGGTGAAAAGCTCAAGCAGGACCAAGTGGAGGCCCTGCATTCTAGTGCGCTATATTTCAGGTAGTAGGAAAACATGCCACATATAACTATCATTTATTGTAGAAGTTTTTACGGACACCGCAAAAACTATTCTACAATTATTGTAGATTGGTAGGGCACGATGAGTGCGACTGCAGAAGCTACGAGTTGATGATGGATAGAACTCTCGCCTATAGGGTTCAAGCCAAAATGTGACCACGTTACCAGAGCACAAGGATGGCATGGACAAGATTTCATGGGAGCGGATGAGGCTGAGGCAGAGGAGGTCCTGGCAAAGGTCAAGGATAGTTGATCTACTACAATTATGAAGGAACAAGACATTATGCCCATGATTGCACTAACCCAACACATCCATCATGCAAGTATTGCACTCTGTTTGATCATGAAACAAAAGATTTTCCTACATTGATAGTTAGGATACGTGACAAAGGGGCGCTACCACATCCATTGACTCAGAAACTGCAGATGATGAGGTCAGGGCCATGTGAAGAGGATCCAAACATTAATATAGTGCCTCTAAGTAGAATCACAACATGAGATGACAAGGGGAGACAACTAGAAGACAATACATGTGTTTGCAAAGATCTAGCAAAGGAAACTGAGTTTGATTTGAAGAGCACACGTGAAACCTTCATGGAAGAAAAGAAGAGATTTGCTGAGGCCTCCACCTCAAAAAGCAAGGATAAGCCTAATCAAGAGATGGACCCTTCTATGCTTACTGAATTCTTGGAGCCCTACACGAAGCTACTGTGTGATAGCAAGGATGTGAAAGGGCTACAAGAGCTCATAAATAGATGCACCGGAAACACTCCTGTTGAGCTGCGCATAGTAAGAAAGCTTGGTAAGAATAAAACAAGGATGAGATGGGAGATGAGACTTACCGTGCAGATAGGAGAGTATGAGATGGATCAAGTTGTTTTGGACCTAGGGTCAGATGTGAACGTCCAACCAAAATAAACTTGGGAACAAAAGGGGAGACTCACACTGCATTGGTCTCTGATTCAACTAAGCATGGCGAATCAAGAGAAGATCATCCCCATGGGGTGGATGTAGGTGGTGACTGTGGATATTCAAGGTGCGAGCGCGCTAGTGGATTTTAAAGAAATAGAAATTACGGATGACAATAACCCATATCCTGTGCTCCCTTAAATTGATTGGGCTACTGGTATGAAGAGGGTAATCAATCTAAACAAGTGAAGGATGATATTTAAGAAGAAATTGCTACACGTAATAGTACCCCTAGATCATGCTGAGGGATCGCATTATACTGAACATATCCACGATTATGAGAGTGATGACAATGTGGACTATATCTATAAGATGACAACACAAGACCAAGATTAGGTGAATCCAATAGTGGATGGATGAATTACATGGGATCACGAGAGTTCATGCACCTCACACTCTGATGAAGAACTAGAGCGCTAGAAGAATCGGTTACACGAAGTAACTACGCTGAGTTCTAACATGATGACCCAGTCGTTGTGCTGTGTGTCATCCTAGGTAAGAAATTTGTCTACTTATGACGGCCTAAATGATGTAGATATTTTTTTGGATGCATTTGAGAGGGAGGTACCAAAAAAGTATTAGTTCTAGACGATGGACTGGGCACTGCGCACTACACCCGCAAGGTGGTGGGGTACGCACAAGAGAAGCTCTGAGGATTGGCGTGAATGTAGGAGAATAATGATAACTCACTTTGGGAAGCATAAGATGTGAATGACAGACAAGTATGATGGGACCCTGCTAGGTCATATGGTTTGCAGACAAATATTGATGGTAAATCCTTTCAAGATCGAGGTGATACTCAAACTAGAAGTGTTGAGGAGTGTGAAGCAGCTACGCACTACCCTGGGTCATACAGGATATTACAGAAAATTTATCAAAGGCTATGCCAAAATCATGACGCCTATGGAGAAATTTTTAAAGAAGGATGCAATGTTCTGTTGGAACGAGGAGTATAAAAAGACCCTAGATGTATCGAAAGAAAAGATGTTCATTGTGGGATCCTAGTCTTCCTTTATTAGAAGGAGTTTCACTTACATATTTATGCATCATGTATAGTGCTAGGAGTAGTATTGAAATAGGTTGGTGGAGAAGACGCAGACCACCCTCTCACGTTTGCAAACCGAAGGTTGTCTAAAGTAGAGAAGAACTATTCCACTATCGAGCATGAAGGGTTAGCCATGGTATATGTGCTCTAGAAGTTTAGACATTATTTGTTGGGAGGTCATTTTAGGATGTACACAAATCATTCCACACTAAAATTCCTAATCAATAAGCCTATTTTGGGGGGGAGAACCTGCAGATGGTTGTTATTGTTCCAAGAGTATGATTTTGAAGTTGTTTTGAAGCTTGGATGACCGAACGCGGGACCAGACCATCTATCTCACATTGAAACAATTGAAGAGGCCACTAATCTAGAGGAAGGATTGCCTAATGTGCAACTATTTGTACTATGTGTCACGAATGATCATTTTGAAGATATAATAAACTTCCTAATGACAGGTACCGCCCTGAAAGGATACACTATCCAACAGAAGAAGGAACTAGTGATGTGCGTGGTAGATTTCTCTGTCATCGCTGGGCAACTATATAAAATGCGGTCTGATGAGATATTGCGACGATATGTACCTAAGTTTGAAAGAAGCAGCATCCTCATAGACACTAATGTGGGTGCCGCTAGAGGACATTATGCCAGGAGAGTGACCACACGGAAGATTCTATGCACAGGGTTGTGGTGGCCAACCCTCCATCAAGAATCAAAAGCGTATTGCAAGGTGTTTGATGTATGTCAAAGGACTAGAAGGCCATCATGGAGGGAAGACATGCCTTTGAATCCTAAAATAACATTGCAACCCTTTGAAAAATGGGCAATAGATTTCTTGGGACCCATTCGGCCCCAAGGAAAGGTAGGAGAGAGATACATTATCACCGTGACGGAGTATTCCACTTGTTGTGGGGAGGCACAACCTGTGAAGGATTTCACGGGCGCAGCTGCTGCAACGTTCCTCTTTGAGTGTGTACTAATGCGATTTGGTTGTCCAAAGATCTTGATGAGTGATCATGGTACGCACATTTTCAATGAGACGATTAGCACGCTAACAAAGGAATTTCAGCTATATCACCAGAAGAGCACACCTTATCACCTGCAGACTAATGGAACAGTGGAAGTCTTTAATAAGGCACTCAAAAATGCACCTATAATGCTCAGCAAAGTGATTGGGACCTACACATACTTGCAGTACTATGAACTTATCGAACGACATGCAAGAAGTTGTCTGGAAAAATGCCCTTTAGTGTTGTCTACGGTGTAGAAGCGGTAAGGCCTATGGAATATAGTGTACCTAGTATGTGCATAGCAGTGCTCACAGATATGATAGATTGTGGAGCCTTGGAAGAGAGGCTCACATAGATGGATGAGCTTGAGGAAGAGAGATTTCTAGTTGTATATCACCATCATTACCAAAAGCAGCGCGAAAAAGCATGGCATGATTGACATATTAAGCTGCGCACCTTTAAGCTAAATGACCTATTTTTGTTATATGATAGTAAGTTTGATAAATTTCTAGGGATGTTCAGGATGCATTGGTTAGGGCCTTATGTCATTAAGGAGATTACTGACGGAGGAGCGGTACATCTGGTCAAATTGAATGTTGATCCCTTCCCAACAAAGGTGAATGACAGTTAATTGAAGCCATACACCGGTGGTCCAACCATATGACTACATGAACGTACCATAGTCTTAGCACTCAAAGAGTTGAAAGGAGGCATGGTACTATAAGCTACACTGCCCGGGTTGGGGAGATGCGCGATTGGAGGATGGTGCGAAACAAGGAAGTGTCACAGTGTCTGCAATAGCGCGGAGGGAGTTGCACCACCCAGGGAGAAATTGCACAAGTCAACTGGAAAGTGATGTTAAAATCACTATTCATGATTTGATGGTTGAAATGTGGCCAAATGGAGAGGGCTATCGGCATTTAAGAAGAAATTCAGATCCTCAAAAATTTGATGCTAATCTGGCATTAATGGACCAAATTTGAGGGGAACGATGAGATTTGAATTCAAAATTCCCTATAAATTACAAGTGGCTGTCTAGAAAAGAACACTTGGCATTTTGCGAATTGAGTTGTTGATCTCTCAAGCACCCATGAACTGAGAATTTTTCGAGACTTTCAAAGAGACTCTCGTATTTTCAAACTTTCCAAAGACGACGCGAGCACTGTTAGAAAGCGTTATGTCGACACCCGTAGAAATTGTAAATACCGAGGTGTTGTGGGATAAACTCCCCTAGGGTCCTGGGTGAATACCCTAGCAAACTGAAAGTTATCTATGCAAAGAAAGACACATTCCATGCAATTATAATGCTACTATAAGCAAAATCTACGATAGGTGGCGTACCTGAGGTCCTACGTTTGAGAAGAGCCTTCCAGGGTCCAAACCCTTCTTGGAGTTCCTTTGCTCCTTTGGCGTGCAAAACAATAAATTCAAGAGAGTACAGCAGTATATGGACTAAACATCATAAAGAAACCATTTTCATATTATAAGCAAAGGTAGTTAGTTATGCAATTAAACAACCGATCATATATGAATCATAATATGAATATCATAACATGAAGAAGATCTATATCAGGAACAAAGACATGTGTTCCTTTTATTATAGAAAACGAAAGTATAGAAAAGGAACAATTTCACTTGAGTCATCCTTTCACAGGCTCCAAGCAGAACTGTCTCCCAGATTTGTCCAGTCTCAAGCATTTAACAAACTCCTTCCATGACTTACTCCATGATCTCTCAAGTAGTATGAAATCATCAACACACACAAGGAACCAAGGGTTTCCTGTAGGATGGGGGAAGTGCAGAAGGCACAAGGATCTTCAGACCTTGTCAGGGAAATCTCAACATAGAAATATTTCTCCCTCTTCTCTCCTCCCTTTGGCCTTACCATAGAAGCCTTTTTATACTTCTCCCAAAGTAGTTTTTCAGTTAGGAATTTGTTGGGAACAGTTGGGCCACAGGCACTAACAGGTGATCAACAGGTAAAACCTGTGATCTCCTGATCCAGGTGGATATTGGTGGCCACCTGCCAAGTCCATCTAGACCCCCATCATTGTCTCTTTCAGCATTTTCAGTTTCCTTAATTGTAGCACAACTTACTATTTTTAGCAGTT
>APFE031165261.1:0-12847 GCA_000404065.3 Pinus taeda | reverse complement strand
AGCGTTTTCAGTTTCCTTAATTGTAGCACAACTTACTATTTTTAGCAGTTTTTCGGGTCCTGAACTTCCGGAGCCGTTTTGAGGCCCTAAACGACGTTTTTTGGGAAATCTGGCGGCAACATGGGTCCATGGCCCGATGTTGCCCTTCCCAAAGTGGTAGTTCTCGGATAGATCTTTCTAACGAGCTATCATACGCGTCAAACGGAGATCGTATGCCAAAGTTACGACCCCGGGAAATTGATGTACCAATTTACCCAAAACGGGGCCCACAATTTGGCGTTTCATCTTCTAAGGGTCTGTTTTGGAATGTGAAGGGTTTTCCATTTGTTTCTCAATAATAAATAGGCCTTCGAGCCTCATTGTAACACAAGTTCGGAACAGTTCAGAGACATGTAGCCGCACATCTCTTCTCAGAGATAAGCTACCATCGTCCTAGCTGGTTTATTTCCAATTCTGGTTGTAAGCATATTTCGGTATTTTCCATTAATGAAATGAAGTGTTATTTCCGCTGCATCTCTTTATTTATGGTTATCGCATCTCTGTATTTATGGTTATCTCTGTAATCTATTGCGTTCCTATTTAAATCCGGATCATCTCCGCCCAAAGTTAAGGAGATTTATTATTTTTTAAGTGTTTTTATACATATACGCAGGTTGTGTATACACAGACCCGCATATACATGCGTTTATCTTAGGGAAATGTCGCGTATAGGGAAAAAACATTGTTTTTTTAAATTTGGGACTAGGTCTGGAAGGATGGGTTGCCCTAGGCCATGAGTGCATCATCACAAACCTCAAGAGTGAGATTTTGAGCTATAACATGAGGAAGTAGTACATGAGGTGGCATAGGAAATCGAAATAAAGGAAGAAGTAGTTGTTTTAGAGGTCACCAAGGTTCTTTCTAAGGTCCATAAATCATTGAGGATGTTTTGACCAAAGCCGACCCCAACCAAGGAACCGTGAAGGACAAGAAGGGAAAGTAGCCTTCTATACTAGTGCACACATACCCAAGGAGAAACCCACCACACAGGAGAAGGACAAGGCCATAAATTTGGAACCAGAGGAGGAAGATGTTGAAGATCGCAATCGCTGACTAGGATGTGGGAGTCAAAGTAGAGGAAGTTGAGACCTAGGGTACAAACCCTATTACTCGGTTGTTGAAGTATGTCCCTCCACACAAGCCTAATTCCAAGGTGCCTAAGGGCATTTATGAGAGCAAGACTCCCCTGCAACCCCTCTGCTACTAGACAAAATTGTTTTTGACCATCCATGCTTGCAATGAGTGCCGCTGCTAAAACTTGAAGAATAGGACTTGGTGGACCATGAGACGTTCCCACATCTGTCGATCGAGGAGCTGATGCATTGCATCATGGATACGAATTCATGAATGACCACATTGGAGCTGTGGAGGTGGCTCAAGGGAGTAGAAAAGGCAGGGTTGCTCAAATTGCTTTGGTGCCACACTACAACCACACCCTAGTGACAGTTTTGGTCATCAACCATCAGTTGTGCTTGGTGCATGATGTGTGTTTGTGGCTGGACGAGCTGATACCCATCATGGATAGGTTGATTCAATGCATAATGGGACTTCTATATATAGGAGAGAATCCAGCCATGACCTTTGGTATAAAAGGTGGTGAGCAGGCTCTCACAGAGTCACTGGAGGAAAAATTTAAAGTGTTGAAGTTGTGCGGATACATTATATCTAGTATCTGCGACCCCACTATGAAGGTAGCCACAGAGATATTTGCGGGGAAGGTGATGAGGAAGTGTCACGCTGATGAGGTGCTGGTGCCTGTCGTCACACTCACAACATAGTGTCCTAAAGGTTTCCAGTTCAACTTGTCAGACAACCTTTGCGGAGAGTTCCTGGTGAACTGCCACGAAGTGCAAGAGCTCGAAAAGATGTTCCATTATGTGTGGCTCTTGCTATAAATTTTTCTGGTAGCATGGGAGCTAGCATAAGATAGCCAGTTTCCTTCTATCACGCCAGACCTCCTTGAAGTAGTGAAGTATTCTTCACTGTGGGCAACCAAGGATGCATAGTGATTCAAGGACAACAAGCTCTTTTGGATGTTGATGGAAATGAACATTTGGATGGTAATCAATCACAAGCCATGATTGTCACCTACAGTGTATGCCAACCTACATGGCTAATTCAAACTCAAAGAAGACTTCCATGAAGTATCCATCAAGGCACGGAAGGAACCTGTGCAGAAGTGATATGACTTGCCGTATTCAGCAACGGATGATGCCATTGATGCGATGCTTGATCAATGGCTAGCAGAGTCGTACTCTACAACAAATTTCGCGGTGGGCACAAGCAGGTCTGTTGCACACAAGAAAAAGAAGGAGGCCAAGCTTAAGATGACACAACTTGCTGAGAAGAGGAAAAAGGAGGTTGTTGATAACACTCAAGCAGAGTACAAGGCCACATAGCAAACAGGGAAGAAGATAGGTGGGATAGTGTCAAGCTCTGACAAAGGTGCGAGGTCGCCTTCACTTGAGACTGAGAAAGAAACAGATGAACAACACAACATAGACCCTTAGGATATGTCTACCCGTATCACGTGCCCAAGAGAGTTAGATAAACGAGGGACCAAGAAGAACACAAAGGTGGCCATAACAATGCTAGACCTCGGTGGACCCCCTCATGCTAACTAACGGAGATTTACATGATATCAGTGATAGAGTAAGGGATGTCACCGTGGAGGCCTTGCAATAGTTTGAAAAGTAGCAACAGATTATCTTAGGGGCCATCCAGACAAGGTTGCATGCATTCGAGACCCGTGCATTGAAGGCTGGTATGGTGTCTACCAGCTTGGTTATTGGCACATCAGAGGTTGTTAATATGTTTCGTACGAAGTCTTCCAATGCGACAATGCTGCCTGATGGAGCACTGGCCACATAGGTTGAGGCTGACAGGCCCACTATCAGTGCCTTAAAGGGAGTCATGTTGAACCTGATAGCGCTCCTGCATGAAGCACTCCACCTCTTGCAGGATGGAGTAATTATAGAACTAAGGGCATGAGAGCACCACGCCCTCTAGGTAATCAGTGAACATCAAATCAATAATGATCAATTGGCTCTACATAGAAATGCTCCCATCACTACTGAGACCGAGGTGACTAGTCAGAGAAAACACATTTTGTAGGTCATTGAGGAGCCATGCAGAATGGTCCCAAAGCTATCCATTCTAGAGGAGGAGCAAGTCAAGGTACGCATCTGCAAGTTGGCCACAATGGTGCACAACTCTTGGACTATGATGGCACGGGTTTAGTTGGATTCGAACCTCCAAATTATAGAGTTACAGTTGAGGACCCAACCTTCAACTCTGCTAGAAGTGAAGAAACAACGGGTGACCACTATCACAGAAGTCATAGCAGTGGTGGACAGTGCAGTAGCAGACTGCATGCAATTGTTTGAGAAGTCATTTGAGGTCCTGACCAGCTTGCAGGAGGACCCCAATGTATAGAGGCTCGAGATGGAAGCATGTGAGCTAACACAACACTACGATGAGGTTAAGGGAACAACATGAACCATCACGTTGACATAGCGACTAGTGAAGTTATAGGAGGCCAAGTAGTTGAAGGAACAAGTGGACTCAGTGCTGCACAAGGAAGTAGTGTTGAAGGTGAGACTAAAGCCCTAGATGGATGAGGCTTATGCAATGATAGGGAATATCAAAGGCAAGCTTGCGATTCTGCAGTCAATGCAACAAAAGATTCAAGCTGATAGTGTAGGAGTAGTGAATGAGAAGACAACAGAAAACATGAATGAGGTGGAAGCTCAATGCATGGCCTAGGTTGTGGACATAATGGTCATGCTAGAAAAACTACACGCAAATATCTCCACGGCTACTGAGTGACTAAAGGGCGAGTCAAGATGTTTGTGTTGGGGGCCTATTGGGAACGGGATCTCCCAAAGGGCAGTTTTGCAGCTAAAAGTCCATATTTTTGTCAAATTTTCTAAGAAACTTGTAAAGACTCTGCATTTTGTGGTCATGGAGTGCGTAGGTGTTATAAGTCATAAAGGGTTGTCCACACTTAGTTTTGTAAAGTAAAGTCAGCTGTAAGAGATCTACCTATGGTTAGCGGACTATGGGATTATATAAAAAGAGCTAAGATCTAAGTAGATTAGGAGTGAGTCGATGATGAAGAAGTCTTAGACAGTCATAGCTCTGAAGTAGGAAGTCTAAGTTTTAGGTCGTAGCATAGGTAGAGGCTCTACAACTGAGTGCACAAAAGGTTAGGGTAGAAGTTCGTAGCTAAGTGCGCATACCCCTGCAACTATGTGCACAAGGATGATAGAGCCTGTAATCACTTGGAAGAGATTAATAAAGAGAAGTATTCTGCAATTTATATGTCTTTGTTCTAATGAATGCATCTTGTCATTTTATGTATGAATTTCACTTATAATGTTTATATGGTGTGAGAATGTGTATAATTATGTTGGATAACTGAACACATATAGGAATATATGTTTATGCGGTGCTAACTATGAGTAACTAATAAGATAAGTAAGACACTTAGAATAGAATCTGCATGGTACGCTACCTTGGTAGCGCAAAAGGGTCTATATCAAGGGTTAGGGTTATGTGAAGGACAACTGAATCCTTTCGTGGATGTATTTAGGACAGAATAGAGGGCTCGTCTGGCAAGCCCTAGAGCAAAATGACCTGCGTGAAGGTAGGAGTAAGGGTAATAAAATGACATCATGACCATCTCACGGTGCAGAAACTTGGTTCCAACATCCACCCATACAACCTTAGTGAGACTTTTGTCAGCACTCTACAGTCTAATGCTGAAAGGGCCAGTAGTGTAGGGATTTATTTGGATAATTAACGTTGAACCTGGGTCAGTCCCCCTCAATCCAACATCAAGGGACAAAATTCCATAGTTTTTGGAGACATTGGGTTTCGGCTGAGGGAAGGACATTGGAGGAAACCACTGCAAAATTTTGAATGCTAAGTGAGGTTTTGATTTCTACACATTTCATAGTTCCAATAGGAAAGGAAAAATCTTGAGCATTACATATGTGAAGTGAATAGTTCAGGAATGTTGGATGAGGCTAGGTTGATAAGGAAACTCTGAAATTTGGCTAGGTGTTGGATCAATGGAACTGATGTGAACAATGATAAAACTTGACTATGACCACACACTTGAAAACTTAGCGATACAACATAGACCATCCACAACATATAACACATACTTCACTTAATGCAACAACCTTTGCGATAGCTTACAACAACTGCGACTCTGATGATAGACTTTGGGAGGATAAAGGAAACAATTGTGTAAGAGTGTGTGAAATGAGTGTGAAACATGTCTATGTGGTGAGGACAACCCATTCTTATAAATATTTACCCTTGAACCAAAACAAACCCCCCTTTGCATGACAAGTGATAACTCCCATGCCCAAAGATGACACATTCTATGTAAAAATAAAAGCATGAATGACTCTTAAGATCGAAAAGGGGAGCTTGAGATCATAAACTCACCAATACGTGACTAAGGAACAATTGATCAAGATATCCATAGTAAGCTATGAAATATAAGTGCAAGCCAAAATTTTGGAGAGTGTTGCAACCACTACAATAATGCCTTCACCTTATTGCTAGCTTCTTTTTGAACCAGTGCCTTGAATTCTATGAACTTGGAGAGTGCCTCATCTTTCTTCCACATGAAGAAAATCCAACACTTCCTTGAGAAGTCATCGATAAAAATGAAAAAATATTTGTCTCACAGTGTAGGTTGTTGAAAAAGGTCCATAAACATCATAGTCAATCCTTTCTAGGACTGCATGTGCTTTGTTGTCCCAATCATGGAATGTGGATTTTATGTACTTTTGCAACGAAAATCCTTTGCATACATCATAATGCGCAAGTGATCCTTTAGGGAGGCCAGTGGTTATTTTTTGTATAATATTCAAGGTACCATGATGAAAATGACCAAGTATTTTGTGCCAAAGTTCATCGACATCATGACCTACACTTTCTTCACCTTAGGCTTAATGCAACACAGCCTTTGACATCTAGCTTGTACAAGTTCTTCACATGAACTCTGATGTGCTTCACCTGTCCCATGGCTATGTGTCTGAGGAACGCTTTTACTTTGTTAAATATCACTTCACAACCATAGTAAACCAACCACTTGCTAAATGCTAGTAGATGGACCCCTAATCCTTTACCTTTACCTTTATTTACTAGCGCCTCGTATTGAAAATTCGAAGACAAAATATTTATTTTCTCTTAAACAATTGCCTTAAAATCCCCATCCATGTAGCAGTGTCGAATGCAATGATACACAACTTGTCTCTAATCGTAGTAGAAAATATGAAACGGACAATAGAGGAATTGATTTCTGATAAATCTTGTGGTTAAAAGTTGTCACGTTCTTCTTAGTCAACTACCCCCACAAAACCAGGAGCCCAACAAATCATTTTCTTTATATAAGATAACGTGAATGGTAAGTAAAATAACAACCTTGATATAAGCGCATGACAGTAGTTGCCTGCAAGGTGGCGGACTTACACTACTACATGTAAGGGGGTTTTACGACAATATTTGAGTCAATTATCTTAACTTAAGACAAAAATAAACATGTGTATTGTCTTAAATGTTGTCTTTAAGCAGGCGTCTCAAAATTTAATGTCTCAAAATTATTGTCTTAAAAATTTGTCTCTATAAAGACACAAATTATTGTCTATTAATAGACAATTTCATTTGTCTCTCTAGAGACAATTTCATTTCTCTTTGTAGAGACACTTTGTTTTTTGTCTCTTTAGAGATAGTTACATTTTTTTCTTATTAGAGACAATAGTTGAGATTAAAATCATATTGTCTTATAGAGACTATATGTCCATAATTCAAATTATTGTCTATCTAGAGACAATATAAAAAATATTAAAAAAAATCATTTTAATGTTCTTTGAAGGTGGTTTCAACATTCGAAGTTCCCGGACGGAGTCGGAGTGAGTACGGGAAGGTGATCAGGTGTTAGGGTTTCTGCAGCGACCTGCAATGGCAGGACCCCTGCACAGAGACTACCACATCTGATGGCGGCAGCGCAACAACCTCAGGCCCCAGGCTTGGGCAGACAGTTACAATGAATCCCCCTCAGGGGGTAGGGCGGGCGATTCCTCCAATAAGCAACAACCAGCAAGGGCCCATTGCAAGCTCGGAAGAGGAATAGGAGTATAATGAAGGCAGCATAGGAGAAAATCAGCAAAAGAAGAATGAAAAGGCACAGCAAGACAAGCCAAAAGTAAGCTCATCCACATGCAAGCCAGTAGCTACTCACAGGCCAGAAGTGGAGCTACCCAGTCACCGCATTAATGCTAGAATTCAATATATGAGAGGTCATGCTCTCATAGGTAAATTTATTGGTTTCTAGCCTACCGAAAAAGCCGTGAGAACCTGGATCAATGTTAAATGGCGTCCAAAAGGACAAATAACCCTACTTCTAGGGTCAAAAGGGTTTTTCACTGCAGTCTTCAATTGCTTGGAAGACCGAAACAGAGTCTTTGATGGGGGTCCTTATTTCTTCAACTCTGCAGGGCTATTTCTCATAGAATGGGTCGCACGATTAAACCCGGACAAGGATGATCTAAGCTGGGCACCGGTCTGGATCAGACTGTATTCGATGCCATGGGAATACTGGGAGGAGGAGTCTTTAAAAGCAATCGGCAAGGTCTTAGGCGAATTTGTCAAGGTAGCAAAAGAAACAAAGACAATAAGATATACCTCTTATTCCAGGATCTACGTTTATATGGATCTGAAACAACCTCTGCCTGATATGGTACATCTTTTTCATGAAGATCTGGAATGGATTCAGTTAATTGATTATGAGCATGTTCCTTTGAGGTGTAGGAAATGTCATTCGCTAGGACATCTCTATAGAGATTGCCCTTTAAACAATAAACCTACAGCTCAAGCCCACCAGGAACACCAATCTTCAGACGGATTCACTAAAGTGACAAATCGAAGAAGAGGAAATAGAAAATCCACAGTTCCTCCTAAGATATCGCCAGAGGATCCATCAAAACCCTCTACTAGCAACAGTTTTGAGGTCCTAGCCAATGCAGATTCGCAGGATCCGACAACCTCAACCACCAACAAAAAAGGATCTGTGCCGGAAAATACAATAGGCTCTCAGCCGAAAGTAGGGGAAAAGGAGACGGATCAAGAAAGCGACAATATCAAATCCGCCTCAGAAACATGGAGCATCCCGGAAATGGAAATAGACAACACGGACCCTAGTACAGGCAAAGAGAAGGAAGGAGATGGAAGCTATCAAGAACCGCATTTTATGGAAGAAGATACTGAATCAATAGATATTGGTGAACTAGACATTCTAGGTCTGGAACAAGCATGCAAAATAGGTAACTTCGACAAAATACCTGATAGACAAGTGGATAATCTAGTAGCAGTCCTTAACAAAGCTCAAAAAAAATATTCTCTAGGGGTTCAAATTGGCAGTCAATGGGATGGGAAGTTCATTACCAAAGACAGTAAAAAGCGAGGAAGGAAAACCACCTTAGAAAGAACCATCAAGATTGGAGAGGTCTTGGTTGAGTCAGGTAGATATGCCAAGATAACCAAGTATTTTAATACTGACCCCAAACCTTCCCAATGAAGTTGATATCATGGAACATTAGAGGGCTTAACTGCCCAAGGAAAGGAAGAATTTTAAAAAATATGTTAATGGAGGAAAAACCAGCAATTCTTTTTTTGCAAGAGACTAAATGTAATTCGACTTTTTTGGAAAAAATAGCAGCTAAGGCTTGGCCAGGAGGGTTAGTAACGGCTGTGGATGCTCAGGGAGCCTCAGGAGGACTTGCAGTGCTCTGGGATGCAAGAAGGATCCACTTAGTTAATATACATGCAAATAAACATTTCATTCAAGCCATATTTCACATACTTGGGACGAATATTTATGGCCATATCACAAATGTGTACTTTCTGCAAGAAACTCAGCACAAGGCAGAAATCCTAGATGCGATAATGCAGATTAACGCAAATAGGACATACCCGCTTTGGGTTTCAGGAGGAGACTATAATATGATTGCATCAATCGAGGAAAAGAGAGGAGGACGCTGCAGAGTAAACAGTGATGGCTCCATATTAAAAGAATTCATTCAAAATAATTGGTTGATAGACCTGCCCACAACCAACGGCCTCTATACCTGGAACAACAAAAGGGCAGCGCCAAATCAAATCGCTTTGCGCCTTGATCGTTTTTTAATTTTTGATAATGCGGTACATATAGGGGGAGAATTCACAGCATCCATCCTTCCGTATTCGGGCTCAGATCATTGGCCCATTGCCCTACACTGGAATAAGCCTGGTAATAACATAAGACGACCCTTTCGGTTTGAGGCTTTTTGGCTATCTCATCTGGAATTCTATGAATTTATCAGGACAACATGGCAAAATTTCAATCCAACGGATGGTACAAAAATGTCCAGATTCCAAAGGAAGCTGAAGCATCTCAAAGAGGAAATAAAATGTTGGAATAAAACCACTTTCGGCAACATTTTCAAAGCAAAGGAAATTCTCACTCAAGAAATGAAAGATATTCAGCAAAGAATGATCTCTGAGGGACGGTCAGAAGAGCTAGCCCATAAGGAGCAAGTTATGGAAAAAAAATTCCTAGAACGAGACCTACAGGAGGAAATTCTACGGAGGCAAAAATCGAGAGTCAGATGGCTGAAGGAGGGTGAGAAGAATACAAAAAAATTTCACAAAACTACAGTCCAAAGAAGAATGATCAATCAAATCTCTTATGTCAATAATGAACAGGGCACCAAAATTGAAAGACATGAAGGAATAGAACAGGAATTCCTCAATTACTTCAAGAAGATGAACCAAGAACCTAATATAAATAGAACAGAGGTGATTGATAAAATTATCAGAAATATACCTCGATTAATTACTGAAGATCACAACACACTTCTTCTCAAGCCTATAAGTCTTCAGGAGGTTGAGACGGCGGTGAATCTACTAATAGCAGGAAAACCACTTGGACCAGATGGATTCACTTCAAATTTTTTCCAGCACTTTTGGGAGCTGATCAAATGGGAAGTTTGGCAAGTAGTGGAAGAATCGCACACTCTAAGATGGATGTACCCTGGTATGAATGCAACATTCATAGCATTAATCCCCAAGGCAGAGGAATCAAATACTCCTGACAAGTACAGACCAATTGCTTTGTGCAACATTATATATAAGATTGTCTCCAAGGTTGTAGCTTTACGACTGAAGCCCATGCTTCGCCTTATCATATCTCTAGAACAATCCGAGTATGTAGAGGGAAGACAGATTACGGATGGGATAATCTTAACCCATGAAATTATACATTCTCTCAAGCAGTCAAAAAAACCAGTATGTTACTCAAAATTGATTTATCTAAGGCTTTTGATAGCATTAGATGCGAATGTTTGCGAAAAATCCTCAAAGATTTTGGTTTTGCCTCTTCCTGGATCAGATGGATCAGCAATCTTATTTCCTCTACATTCTTCTCTATCCTCATCAATGGTATTCCCTCTCCCACCTTCTGTCCCTCCAGGGGAATTAGACAAGGGGATCCTCTTTCGCCCTTTCAATATGTCATTTTGGCTGAAGGATTAGGTCGCAGTATTAAATCGGCTATCCTCTCCCGCAATCTCAAAAGTATTTCTTTCCACCAAGCTCCTGCCATCTCTCACCAGCAATTTGTAGATTACAACATGTTATTCGGTCACCCTTCTGTTCAAGAAGCTCGCTCCTTTAATGCTTTACTTGACAACTTTTTTATTGCCTGAGGAGCCCTCATCAACAAAGTTAAATCTCAGATCTTCTTTTTCAACGCTCCGCCCAACACCCAAGGAGCAATAGCACGCATTTTAGGCTTCTCCATAGCGTCCCTGCCTTCTCAGTATTTAGGAGCTCCTCTAATTGCTTTGGCTCTGAAGCATTCCTCTTAAACCAACCTGATAGAAAAACTGGAAGCCAGATTATTCCTATGGACTCATAGAGCCCTTAATATGGCTAGCAGGATTGTGCTAATCAAAGCAGTTCTTCAATCCATGCTGCTCTACCTTTTCTCTATTATGGAAACACCGAAATGGGTGCTTAAAGCTATCAAACAGCTGCAGCGTAATTTCCTATGGGGAAGTTTGGGGCCAAATCGAAAGTGGGCTTTGGTCAAATGGGAGAAGGCTTGTCTTCCGAAAAACGCAGGAGGCATTGGACTAAGAGATCTAGAACATAGAAATATGATAATGGGAGCAAAAATCTGGTGGAAATGGCTCTCAAATCCAAGCATACCTTGGGTTGCCCTATGGAAAACGAAATATGCTAGAAACCTGCCCTTAGAGGAGAGATTCCGAATGTCAGAAGTTAGTAAAGGCTCGGTTATATGGAACTCAGCCATTAAACACAGAGATATAACTCAAAAGCAGAGTTTTTGGGAGGTGAAAGATGGCCTTACAACAAGGTTCTGGGAAGACTCATGGCAGCAGCTCCCAAACCTCAAAAGCATCATATAGGGCATCTCAGACCGAGATATAAACCAGCAGGATAAGGTGAGTCAATATTGGAGATTACATAATGAACAAGAACACAGGGAATGGAAAGAAGTGAGCAATATCTTACCTTCCAATTCGGAGCAAATCCAACTCTCTTTATAAGCTTACAAAATTAGGGTACCTTCACAACTAAAGAAGCTTACAAAATTATTATAAAAGACAGAGTTATCAAAGACAAACTATGGGACAAAATATGGAATCCTCCCATCTGGCCGAAGGTTTCCACTTTTCTATGGCTTCTTTCACACAATAGAATTCTCACCTGGGACAATCTCAGGAAAAGGAACTTCGCTGGTCCATCAACATGTCTCAATTGCAAACAGGAAGAGGAGTCGGCTCTGCATCTCATGCAAACCTGCCCGCTAGGAAGGAAACTTTGGGAAAAAGTCACATTCCGCTATCGGAAGGTAGATTGATGGGGGATATTAACAGCACTTTGCGCAACTGGACCCAAGAGCCTTATCAAAGGAGCGTTTTAAATACTCTTTGGAAAACTACACCAGGACTACTGATGTGAAATATCTGGAAGGAGAGAAACAGGCGGATTTTTAAAGATCAAGCAATGACGATGGAGCAGATATGGAATATGATGCACCAAAATATCCAAGAAACTCTTTCCATTAAAGGATGGTCCCAAGAGGACTTTCCTTCTACTACACAGGAACAAGCTATATGGAACAACTGGCAGATCCAATTACAGAGTCCGAATTCTTCTAAAGAAAACTCATCCAGGCATCAAGAGTCCTCAACCTGCTGGACTCCTCCGCCCATCAATGTGTTCCAACTCAACTTTGATGGGGCGTCGAAAGGAAATCCTGGAAGAACGGGATATGGTGGAGTAATAAGAAATCACCAGGGTAACCCTCTCGTCACCTTCTTTGGCTCAATTGGTTGGAATACAAATAATGCAGCAGAACTGGAAGGACTATGGAGAGGGCTTAATATAGCGCAAACTCAAAAGCCCATCCCTCTTATAGTGGAATGGGACTCTCAAATCATCATTAATATGGCCTCAAAGCTACAACAAGGCTCACCGGTACATACGGTGAGCAGTAGTTGGAGAATGGCGACTCGACTTGAACTTCTTCAACAATGGCTCAGCAATAATCAAGCCATCTCCTTCAAGCATATCAGAAGAGAAGGGAACAAGCTGGCAGACTTTCTTGCTAATTTAGGAGTGGACAGGGGAAAGGAATTCTTTGAAGGGCCACTACATTGCATAGCTTCGGAGACAGAACTTTCCACCTTTCAATCTATATTATCAAGAGATATGCAGGCAA
>APFE031165260.1:0-16674 GCA_000404065.3 Pinus taeda | reverse complement strand
ATCTGCTCATGAAAGAATGAATGATCTTTTCCTCCTTTCCTCCTTTAATATAACTCCAAGTGACTTTTGGGTGATCCAAGTGACTTTTGGGTGATCTCTAAATCCAATGGCTGAAATAGATTTAGATCAATGGCTGAGATTAAATGCACATTTAAATCTCACTTTCTATTTTTTAATTCACCCCACTTTAACAAAGACCCACTTAGTCATTTATTTCCAAAGTCACTTTTCCTTTCTAATTTTATAAAAGTCACTTTAAAATTAGACTTAGTAACTTTATCACTTAAAGTCACTTTTAAATTAGATTTTAACTTTACAAAAATTATAAAGTCACTTTAGAAGAAAAATTAAAATCTTTTGGACACTTTTCCCTAGGCCAAAGATCAAAGCCTAAGGGAACCACCTATCCTCCGGCACCAAATTTCAACAAAAATAAATTCAAGTCTCTCAATCATGAGATTCAATCATGTCATATGTAACTCCCCTCAATTAATGCATATGTTACTCTCTCTCTCTTAATGGATTCATTCCTCTCTCTCTTTAATGCTCTTGCGCACCTCTTACACTCCCTTACACACTTTAATGACTTGTCATAAAAAGATTCCTCTTACACCTCTTTAATGCATAAGTTACACTTCTCTCCTAAATGCATAAGTTACACTCCTTTCCTCAATGCATAAGTTACACTCCTCTCCTTTATAGCATAAGTTACACTCCTATTTTGGCCTATGTAACTCCTCCTCAAGGCATAAGAGTTACTCCCTCATGAATTCAACCTCCTTGCTCTTCCTATATATTTGTGACTCTCATTGTCACTTGACACACTTGTGCTTGTGAACAGGAGAATTCAAACTTGAGAAAGAGAGAGTTGGAGAGTCTAAAGGAAGATTGAGAGAGAGAGAGAGAGTCTTGAAGAGCAAGAGCAGATCTTGGAGATTCAAAGTGATTCAGTGTTTGCATCAGTTACTGTTATCAAGTATCTTCTTTAGATTTGGGTGAACTTCTTCATTCTCTCATTGCACTTTGTATCTTTGTTGATCAACTGATTTCTAGTAGAAGAAGAATCTGGTTGAGTTTTTCCCTAATCATCGACCTAACTTCTCTATGTCTCATTGAGTTCTTGGTTGTCTTCCATTGTGCATATGGTTTATATGATTTATGTTATATCTACAATTACTTAACTTTATTTGCAACATAAAGAAGTTTTGTATTGAAGTGATTGTAACAATATAGAACATTACTTAACTTATTTTGCAACATAAAGAAGTTTTGGATTTAAGTGATTGTAACAACCTAGAACATCAAAATTTCAACACTATTCTATGTACAAGGCTGAGTTTGTAAGACATTTTCTGGACAGGTTTTGCTTATGGTTTGGAGGCGAATACTATGACAGGTCCGTCATTTTCTTTGTGATATTACAGGGGGGTTGAACCCTAAATTAGAGTTGGTTTGAGGCTGCAACATACCTATTGAAAGGGATGAATTTGCTTGAGAAGCGGTGCGGGAGATATGGGTAGTTTGCAAAGGAAAAACACAGGACTTGAGGAGATTTGGAGGCTAGAAAGAGTGCGGTCACATCAGCTATAGGAAGCCCTAACCAGGTTCGAGTTACCTCAAACAAGCATCATAGGATCGAGCCTTTAATTAAGTGAAGATCAGGGGTCATTCTTGTGAATAGGTGTCGAGATACATAGCTCAAGAATAAGGGCTCAAAAGGAAATGATCACCATTGTAATTGGAGGAGTTTGAGGCGAAATTTGTAGCAGCTCTATAGCTCTACAATATGCTCTAATCAGAGGGTCATGGCCTCAGAAATTCAGTGCATAGGTGATGTTCCTTGCAGAGGTATGTATGGTGTTCTCTACATTGATGTTTTGGTTCTGATTGAGCAGAATTAGGAGTAGCCTATGCATAGAGTGAAGGGTTGTTAAATAGCTCCTAATTACAGTCCTTTGTGAAGGACGATGATGTGCGTCAGATTTCTCATGACAGTGATATATATGGCAATGTCCTTGAGACAATGATGACAGTGATATAAAGAGCATTGATATTTGTACTTATAATAGTGATGTTTGGGCTAATCTTTAATATTAGTGACAATGATGTTTGGACAGAGATTCTAGTTCTTTGGATAATGATGTGTGGCAAAATTACTTGTCCTTATAGGACAAGGATGTATCGCAGCGTTACTTGTCCTAATTGGTCAATGATGTATGACAAAGCTCCTTGTGCTTATGACAGTGATATGGAGGCAGCTTTTATGGTTTCATCTTTTGATCACTAAGGTCCTATGGAGGGCATATGAATGCCTCTATCTAGGGTTGGCCCTAAGAGGCCTATTGTGATTGTTGTTTGAAGAATTGTGCCTCATAATAAATGTACTCAGCTAAATATTGATTTACTAATAAAAGAAGAAAAAGAATTGATTTTTGGGTTTTCCCCCTTGTGGGGTTTTGCCCTAGTCACTAACCTAAATCATGGCGTCTCTATTATGTATGTTTTTCTTCCATTGTTCCCTATTGTTCCGCTACATTGTTGATGTTATTGTTATCTCTATATAATTGCTTATGATGATATGGGATGAATGTAATAAGTAAATTGTTGAAAAAGTTTTAAAATGTGATTATCTACAACAAGAGAACAATCTAGCCCTCAAATTAACATGGTATTAGAGTTGGGATGAACAAAATTCATTAAAGATCACCCCTCATGTAGACACCTATGATGGATTTCTTGATGAAGTAGAGTGAAAGAGATGATGTTGTCAAAACTAAAAGAATGCTAGGTTTTGAAGGAAGCCATACGGATGTAGGAATTTACAAGGTAAGTTCCTCAGATAGAACACCAAAGGACACCGCTCACAAACAGATCACAAATCAATACACCAGTATTCTTGATGTGGTTAAAACCCTCAAAGAGGGAACAATCCGCGGCCTGAGCCAACGCGGCCACTTCAGGCAATTCATTAATGTAAAAGAAAGAAAATTTACATAAGCTTCTCTCATGAACAGTCACCTAACAAATGACCCTCCATGCTCTTTAAATAGAGATCATGGATCAATCGGGTGTTAAGCCACGGATCAAGTGTCAGTAATACCGAAGAAAGAATAAACCATCAGATCACTTCATGTCTAGAACATATCGTGACCATCAGATTGTAAGTTACAAAAATTACATACTAAAGAAACATACTTTACTTAACTATACACTAGACAAAGTTGTACTTAATTATTTCCTATGTGTCGGAATATCCTAACATCCCCCCTTAAGAACAACTTGGGATAGGATTGAAGGATGTACAAATATGACACAATAGGAGAAGGAAGGAGGCATTAGAGCCTATCCCCCCTTAGTGACAACTTCTTGAACTCCAACCATAAATCGAAGTTTAGTAAACTTCGTCTCTGTGAGAGCCTTTATAAAGATGTATGCAACTTGATCATCGGTTGAACAATAGTGCACTTCAAGAACATGGCCATGAATGAGATTTCTGATGAAGTGCATGTGTAGGTCAATGTGTTTGTTGCGCTGATGTTGCACTGGATCTTTGCATAGTTGAATAGCACTTTGATTATCACACCAAAGTGTAGTCGGATGCTGCTGACAAAAACCAAACTCTAACAGGATCTGACAAAGCCACAGGGCTTCCTTACTAGCTTCAATGGAGCCATGATACTTTGCTTTAACGAAGAAAGAGAAATGTCACTTTGTTTCTTGCAAGCCCATGTAATAGGTCCAGAACTAAGAGTGAAGACATAACCTGCAGTAGACTTCCGATCATCAAGGTTACCAGCCCAATCAGAATCAGTGAAACCAACCAATAGAGGAGATGCTTCTACACTATAATGAATTCCAAACTAAATTGTACCTCAAACATAACGAAGTATTCTTTTAGCTGCTTTCTAATGACTTTCATGTGGGTTTTGCATAAACCGAGCAACAAGGCCAACATCAAAGGAAAAGTCAGGACAGGTATGGGTCAGATACAAAAGTTTTCCAACAAGCTGACGATATAAGTGTTAAAATTGGCAACTAGGGCCAAACTCCTGTGGGTCATCTTATTTATGACAGCTGATATTTTTCTTGAATCCCTCTCATCGAGAGGTGTAGGATTGATCTAAAGATCATCTGATTCCGATAAGTATTCATGGAGTTATGAATTTATTTGTGTTGTGGGACAATTCGTCAAGGTCGGCCAGCAACCAAATAAACCCCTCGTGTGCTCAACGTTTTAGTATAAATAGAGGTACCTTGAAAGTCATTGGATACACATCCTCTTGGTGATCTCTTCCTCTCCACTTGTCTTTGGGTTTTGGTGGGAGGAGAAATCTAAAGAGGATTCGCTGCCCTAGAGGATGCCCTAGATCCTAACACTATCATGGAGGAGATTTTAACGCAGTGAAGAAAGGGTTCTATGCAGCTAGTCAAGATGCCTTCTACGTAGCCCTAAAGGAGGAGTCTTGGAGGAGCCCTAGCCGCAGTGAAGAAAGGAAGTAAAGTATAAGCCCTCAACACTGTCAAGAAAAGGCTCTCTAGTCTAAGGAGCTCCAACGCAGATCTAAGGAGTACTAGAGGGAGCCCTAGCCGCAGTAAAAGGAAGCCTACACACGACTAATGGATAAGCCCTCATACGTTGTCCTAAATACCCTAGCTGCAGGTCATGATTGGCTGTCACAAGTAACCCTCAAAACGCAGCAAAAGAGAACCTTGATCCGATCTCTGAGTAGCTCCTAAATCGTTGCCCTTAAAGATCCTAATCCGCTGTCATAATGGAGACTCTAGCCACTGTACTGAGAAGAGTTCTATATGCTGTCTAGTGGAAGGTCATGAAGCCCTAGCAACAGTGAGGAGATCTAAAAGGGGGATGTATTACGCTGTCAATCTAGAGACCTAATTGGCAGCCCTCATCTAGCTCTTATTTGCCATCATGAAAAAGGTCTACGCAGCTCTATTAGCCACAATAGAAGAGGCCCTAATCAGTGGCATACAAAGGCCTAAGACGCAGCAAGAAGAAGTGGTCTTATGCTGCAACAAAAGGAAGTATTTCATCAATGTTAAAGTCACATTGTTGTAGGTGACAACGTGACACATTTGAGATCTGTTCTGGGCATACTATGCAACAATAAGGCTGATTGGTAGACATTGTTCTTCAAGGGTAATAGCTGGGTACTGTATGATAACCTTGCTTATTGTTGGGCTAGGCCACAAGCCATAGCCAACAGCATATTGTGTTAAGGGTTGCACAAGGATAAGGACTGACGATTGATATGACTGCTTGTGTGGTCAGCATGTTAGACAACTTGGTTAGACGCAGCAGTTGGATGCAGCATGGTATTAGAGACAGCAGTGAAGTGCAAGCATAGTAGTCATTGAGTGTAGATCAGTGTGAAGTGCAGCATTGAGTGCAGATCCATGATGAGAGCAGCTCAGTGATCGGAGCAGCACAGTGACAGGAGAAGCAGCATGAAGTGCCTAGCATGGTCATTATGTCCAGCACTGTGATGATGAGTGCAGCATGTTTTTGCACAGTGAGGCGTAGCATATGAACGAGATGCAGCACAATGATAGGTGAAGGAGTCACCTTGGAGAATCAATTGAAGCAGCATGTCTTCAACTGATCTCATGTAGAGATGATCTATTATCTTATCTTGAAAGTCTTGGTGTTGACTATTGTTATAAATGTACTCTCTCTCTCTCTCTCTCTCTCTCTCTCTCTCTCTCTCTCTGTTGAACTATTGAAGAACATATAAGAAGAATTGATCAAGGGTTCTCCCCACATTGGGGTTTGTCCCTGGTTGGTGCCACATCTTGTGTCCTCTTGTCTTGGCTTGTCTTTTGCGATTTATGTTTATGTTCTATCTGCAGTTTACTTTAATGTTGGTGTGATTGCTAATCTGGAAAATATATTGAGCTAACTGTGAAAATTGAATTAAATTGCTATAAGCATAGAACATACCTAAACTTAACAATAAGGTAGCATCAACTTTAGGGGAAGTACAAGTGATTGAAAGTTCGGCTCCAGACTGAAAGGGAGAAGGGGATGACTTACAGTGTTCCATGTAAAAGTGGCGTAGAAGATCATAGGCATACTTGGACTGGGAAAGGGAAATTCCTTCTTTAGATTGCAAGACGTGAAGACCAAGAAAATAATGCAAGTGTCCTAATTCTGTCATTTCAAACTGCTTTTTAAGGCTAGACTTCACATGGTTTATAAGGTTGGGATCACTACTAGTAAAGATAAGATCATCAACATAAGGAACAAGAATGATAAGAGACTTACCCACTTTCTTGGTGTAGACAGTATTGTCAGAATGACACCTAGAAAAGCCAGTATCTAAAAGAAAGTTATCCATTTTGGCATACCAAGCCCGAGGGGCTTGCTTGAGACCATAAAGGGATTTATTAAGCCGACATACAAGGCTGGAGTTTGTTTGTATAAAGCCAAGAGGTTGTTCCATTTAGATTTCTTCATGCAAGAAGGCAGATTTAACATCCATCTGATGGACTTCCCATTTGAAAGAGGCAACAAAGGAAAGAACAAGGTGGATAGAGTTCATTTTGGCAATAGGGGAGAAGGTTTTAGTATAGTCAATGCCTTCAACTCGTGAAAAACCCTTAGCAACAAGATGAGCTTTATGTTTATCAACTTTTCCATCTGGTCCAAACTTGATTTTGTAAACCCATTTGCATCTAATAATTTTCCGTCCCTTTGGAAGAGGAACAAGGTCCCATGTATCATTTGCCAATAATGAACAATATTCTTCATTCATAGTTGCGTCCCAATTTGGATGGCCTAAAGCTTCTGCAAAGGTGTCAAGATCATAATTCGTTGAAGCTTGAGCCAGTAAAGAAGAGGCTCTATCGAATTGAGAACATGTACAATGCTGATCTATAGGATCACCTGCAAGAGCACTTGCTATATCCCAAGTAGCGCGGACCCATTTTGGAAGCTGAGGAGCTGAAGGAGGATCCCGAGAAGGTGGGGGAGGATTGTCATCATCTGAAGAAGGAATGTTTTCAAAAGTAGAAGGGGAGAGAGGTGGCACATCCGCCGAACTAGGCTCGCAGACCGATATATTTTCAACAAACTTTAATCTCTTCTAATGATAAATTTTTGGATTTAGGTTGAAGAAGTCTATATCCTTTGACATCTTCAGAATATCCAGCAAAAATACATTTTTCACTCTTAGGTTATAAGGTTTTATGTTTCTCATTTGGAATATGGGCCCATGCTTCACTTCCAAAAACACGAAAGTGACTTACATCTGATTTAATTTAGCTCCATGCTTCTTCTGGAGTGATATTCTGGAGTGTGATTTACTATGTAATTTGCACAGTTAATTGCTTCTGCCCAAAAATTAAGACTAAGTCCTTTAGATTGAAGCATACAATTAGCCATTTCCTTTTAGGTGCGATTCTTCCTTTCAGGTACACCATTTTGTTGTGGAGTATATGGAACGATATGTTGCAATTGAATTCCATGCTCAGTGCAAAAGTTGATGAATTTGTTGTTAACATATTCTCCGGCATTATCAGATCATAGCTTAAGAATTTGATGTCTAGATTGTTTCTCAACAAAGACCTTGAAGGCCAAGAACATGTTAAAGACTTCACTCTTGAGTTTTAAGAAGTATACCCAAGTATGTCTGAAGAAATCATCAATGAAAGTTAAGAAATACTTGTAGCTAGAGAATGAAACAACTGGAAGTGGACCACATAAATCACTATGCACAAGCTATTAAGGGGTTGAGGCATGCCAAGAGGCATGTTTTTGAAAACTATCCCGATGATGTTTTCTGAGTACACATCCAGAACAAACACCGTCTCTGCAAGATACCACAGGGAGACCTGTCACCATATTTTCTTTACATAGATTTTGAAGGGCAGTTTAAGTGATCAAATCGCTCATGCCAAAGCTTGCTCACTTCATCATTATGAGCAACAAATACCAAGGGAAGAGTTGATGATCCAAAGTTGTTAAACTTATACAACCTTGTAGAATCATCAGCAATGCCAGTAGCTAAAATCTGTCTAGGATCTCTTAGGTCCTTAATTACAACATCATTAGGTGAAAATTCAATGGTTTTACCTTCACCTGAATGAGTTATTCGATATACAGATAGAAGGTTGCAGGATAAGGTAGGAACACATAATACATCATTAAATAGACCATTGTCTAGATGAATAATTCCAGTCCCTACAACACTAAGAGATCTATCATCACCAACATAAATATTTTTGGTGTTACAATCATTTAAAGAAGAAAACATGACTTTGTTTTTGCCATGTGATAAGAAGCTCCAAAATCAATGAGCCACTCATGAGAGTGAGAAGAAGAAGATACATTTAGTGCATAACCAGACCGAGATGCTTAACAACCACATGCAGAAAGTGTTATTCATAAAGATGAAGTTGAAGTTGAAGAGTGCTCCAAATGGATGTTATGCTTCTTCATGGCTGCTTCCAAGGCTTCCATCTTCTTAAAACATTTGGATTCTAAGTGGCCATCACGATTACAAAAGTTGCAATGTCTATCAGTCTTCTTCCCTTTGTTTTTATTTGCCTTATCATTTTGTTGAATTGATTTTTCAATTTGAGACTAAAATTGCTTAGGACCCTTGTTTGGTTTAAGACCATTCTTTTCAGGATGTTGCTTCTTAGGATTGTTTGAATTTGGTTGTTGTTGGACTGCTAAGGCTTCCTTAGAAGAATTTATAGTATTAAGAAAACCAAGATGTAAGAGTTTTTCTTGTTCTCTTATTAAAGAATCACAAAAGACATCAAAAGAGGGGACTTGTAGTCTTGTCCTTGAAAAATAAAGGCTTTTCTGGTATAATGGAAGGTGGAAACGAACACAGAGTAGGTTGGTCGCAACTTAGTAAGAATGGAATAGATAAGGCTACCATCTTCTTTCTTAACCTTAACACCTTCCAAGAGAAGTTTAAGGGTCTTGAACTTGGACAAAAAATCTTCAATGGAAGAAAAATTATTGAGGTCCAATGTAAGCAACTCATTTTCAAGTTGATGGGCTCTAATTTCATTTTTAATTCCAAAAACTTTATTGAGTTGTTTCATTGCTTCATCGATGGTATCAATTTCTGCGATATGGAATCTAAACTATGGAGAAATAGACATCCCTATCAACCCACGTGCTTGATCTTGCTTATTTTCCCATTTCGCTTGCTTATCTTCATATTTCGGTTTAGACTCTTGGCCTGAAGCTATTCTATAAAGACCTTTTCTTCTAAGTAAATCCACAATGTAGGATAGCCATTGGAAGTAGTTGGTGTTGTCAAGAATAACTAGGCATGGACTTTCCACTTTAAAAGAAACTGAAGTTGTAGATGTTGAAACTAAGTGTTCCAAATGGAAAGATCTCGAAAAATTAGGCCGATTCAAAAAAAATTGGCTTCTGGATTAACAAGTTATGACTTATTGAAGAAAAGTTGTTGAAGATGCCGACGAACTACGTGAATGTTGGGAAGTGAATGATAATGTTATATTTAAAAAAATTCCCCCCCCCCCCTTTCCAAACTTAATCTAATTAGCTCACTTCTAAAAAAAACTTTAAGTGACCCACTTTTATAAATAAGTGAAAGTCACTTTTACGATGGTACTTTATGAACTATCCACTAAATAGTAACTTAAATACAAGATAAAGTGACTTTAGAATTCTAAGTGACTCACTTTTTATAATGGGTGAGAACACTTTTACATAAAGTAACTTTAAAACATAAGTTACATGTGCTTTTTGAAAAAGTAACTTAACAAAAAGAAAGACTTGAACCTAAGACCTCTATTCTCATAAAGTAACTTTGGACCAAGTGAGCTAGTTTAAGAGGTTAGTAATTTTTGGAAAAGAGGAAGTGTTTCTTTCACTGAAGCTTTGGAGTGCGTGCTTACTTGAAAAACCCCTTTTTGCCTACAAAACAATAAAAACCACACAAACCAAAACGAACACGCAAAAGAAATCCAAGCTTTACAGCGTAAAGTTAGATTTGGCCAGAAACTATATATTTTCCTCAATGTTTCTAGTTTTCCGAGATCGCGTTAAGGCGCGACAAAAAAGAGCATGCGCATGAGAAAAATCATTTCTTTCTATTTCTGGTTTGCCCAGTTCGCACAGAGTCACGGGGCAAAGAGCATACATAGAAATGAAAGATATAGATCCGGTAATAAAAAACCTACAGAGGACTATAAACCAAAATAAACAGAGAGATAAATAACTATAACTGCAAATAAAGGTTGTATACCTCCAGATCTTAAAAATGATGTAGTTAGGGCCACTAGAAACCTTTTCGCATGAAACGAAAGGGGTTCCTCACTGGAACAGATGCTCCTAACATAATACAGCAGTCCTCTCAGCCCGAAAGCGGTCAAGAACAATAGATCTAGGAAACGACAGTCGAATGCAGTTGTACCAGCTTCGGATTTGGATCACCAGCAGATACGGCCCTCGAATAGGTCTGATACCATGTAGGAATTTATAGAGTAAGTTCCTCAGATAGAACACCAAAGGAAACCGCTCACAAACAGATCACAGATCAATACACCAGTATTCTTGATGTGGTTAAAACCCTCAAAGAAGGAAACAGTCCACAACCTGAGCCAACGTGGCCACTTCAGGCAATTTATTAATGTAAAAGAAAGAAAATTTACATAAACTTATCTCACGAATGGTCACCTAACAAATGACCCTCCATGCTCTTTAAATAGAGATCATGGACCAATTGGGTGTTAAGCCACGAATCGAGTGTCAGTGATACCGAGGAGAGAATGAACCGTTGGATCACTTCATGTCTAGAACATATCGTGACCGTCGGATTGAAAGTACAAAAATTACATACTAAAGAAACACAGTTTACCTAACTATACACTACACCAAGTAGTACTTAATTATTTCCTGTGTCGAAATATCCTAACAACAGAGCCTTTGTTCTTGCAAATAAAGGTTAGGGTTTGGGAGAAACCCTAGGAGTGGTCTTGAATATGGAAAAGGGTTGGGTTATATAGCATTGGAACCCTAATGTGATTTAGAATCTTCATGATATGATATGATCAATGAGAAGCTACTGAGTGATTCAAGCACCAATGACAGATTCAGAAGAACCTTAGCTGGGCATGTCTCCTACCCAATAGGAGATGGTATGATGTAGATCCAGTGGTCATCTTGTACTTCAATAATTGAGCTTGGCTGCCCAAGAAAGAGATTAAGAATATAGGCGATGCTCAAGAGGAAGCATTTCTTCTTTGCAGAAGCAGAATCAAGAGGGAATTGATAGCTTCCTACAATCCTCATTAAAGATAAGTACTTTTAAGACTTATGTTATTTCTTTGTAACATTGTTCTTGTTCAACTGATTTATCTTCTTAAGACTATTGTTTATTCTTCCTACATGAGTAATTGGCTAACCAAATGCTTCTTTCCCCAACCTCTTGAATGAGGGTGTGATTAAGGAAAGCAAATCCATCTTGAGGACCATCAAGATGTAAAGTAATGCAGGAAGAGTTCGCTCCAAGAGGGAGTTGGTGCAGGAAAATGAAGGAACCACTCTCATATCTAGAGAAGAAAGACATTCCTACCCCATAATTAGGTACACTTTCATTATGTTTATTTACTTTGTTATTATTGCTCTTGCTCTTGTTGTGGGGTCAAACATCATAAGGATGTAAGGACCTAGTCCTCAATATCGAGACTAAGGAGGATGCAAAGTCATCCCATGATTAGAGTGGTGCTTGAAAATGGACAAGAGCTTAGACCTTAAAGGAAGGATTACACTCTCCAAGGTTAATGATTATGACTGAAGAAGCTTCCTATTTAGAGGGAGTAGACTGTCATGTAACAGTGAAATGAGATATTCTGAGCTAAGGAGATGTTGAGAGCAATATGTCCTTCATGCAAGGACCATTCTAGATGACAAAAATGTTGCAGTGTCAGAGAATTCAATAGTGACATGCTCTCTGATAAAGAGTACTATTATAAGATCCTAGCAGCGGTTGCTAAATGCATTATTATCGTATGTATGTGAAGTTGGCTTCCTCCATGATGTACTTAAGAAAGAAGCATATTTGGAACTACCTCAGAAGTTTGAGGCACATGAGAAGGAGACTCAAGATTGCAGACTAAAGAAAGTCCCATATGGACTCAAGCAAGTCCCCTGGGTTTGGCATGCTTGGATTGATGAACATCAGATGCAGACTCCAACCTCTCTTCAAGGTTGAAGGTATGTCTTTGATATTTGGTTTTATATGCTAATGATTTATTTTTGACAAGATCAAATCATCTCATCATTCAGTACCAGAGGGAGTTGAACTTTGAGCCCAAGGTGATCCACTTCCTAAGATTAGAAGTATAACATAGAGATGATGAGGACTTCCTTGTCCAAGGAACTATGTTGTCAGAGACTTGGCATGATGGATTACACTAAAGCAGTTTAGAGACTCCTCTTTAGATTCAATTTTGGTGGATCCCACGAAGAGCAAGAAACCAGGTGGATCCTTGTTTTGGACCATGTACCCTGAGCCAGAGCCTGGGCATATATATTGGGATGCTACAAAGCTTGTATTGAGATACCTACATGAGACAATCATTCATGGATTAAGACAATGTTGTGATTATAGAGATATGTCGATGCCAAGTGAACCAAGGTGTTGTAATCAGGAAGAACACATTAAGGTGTTGCTTTAGTATGTGTCTTGTTCTGATTTCCTAGATGAGCAGTAATAGACTTCCATTGCACTTCGTCCAACAGTGGTCGATCATATTGTGAGAAGTGTGGCTTCAAAATCTATCCACATAATTGGCATAGTGCCACTGATGGAGCGATGAGGCTCTAGCACAAAGGGAGTAATGAGGCTCTGACAGTGACTTGTTGTTGGACTGAAGCAGTGAAGCTTCAGCAGATGAGCAAGTTCCAAACATTCTCACCAAGCCATTAAAGTTCATATTCTTTAGAGAGAAGCTTGGAGTGCAGGAGAATGTATCCTTCCCTGAGAGGGAACACTATTGATCGAGAACATTGAGCATATGCCTTCCCCCGTCTTTATGACTAGCCATGGAATTGGTGAAGGGGGTTGTGTAGCTAGACTCTTGGGTGTGAGGGTACAAGAACATTGAGCATATGCCTTCCCCCATCTTTATGACTAGCCATGGACTTGGTGAAGGGGGTTGTGTAGCTAGACTCGTGGGCGTGAGGGTACTCCTTGAATCCATGGACTTGGCTGACTAAATGCCCCAGTATGCATCCTACCCGCAAGTCACCTTCGTGTCTTTATTGACCAAGGGCCACGGTGAGGTGGTTAAGATTATTAGGATTGCCTCCCATCTTGGCCACATATGAGAGGAGAATTAGGTGTGTGTGATCTTTACCTAATGGCAAACGCACCTACCATGAACTTGGTTATGGTAATTAATCTCCCTAAGTATCGGATGCAGGTGTTCTACCACTTGATCAATGAGGATCAAATTGGGAGAGGGTCAGTCAGTGGACATAGGGTGTGTGTGATCTCTACCAAGGTCATTTGTGACTGCCATGGACTTCGTTGTGGTAGATTGATCTCCCCTATTGTCAATGTGGATCATTCTTCTTCTTCTATGGATTGAGTCATCATCGCAGCGGAGGTGAGGTCATGGAGCTTGACCTAGAGACCAGTAGTGTGATCATTACCAAGGTCATTTGTGACTACCATGGACTTGGCTGTGGTAAATTGATCTCCACTACCATTGGTTGTGGATTATTCTTCTTCTATGAAATCAGATGAGTTTCTCTTATGTCGAGACATGTACATCCGAGATGAGACACATAGTACAGCGAGAAATTTCTCCCTAGCTGAGAGGGAGTGTTGAATATCGGGGCAGCTTCGGGATGAATTTCTCCAACAGAAATCCAACTACTCCAAGAAGAAACCATCTTGCCCATCAAGGCTTTTATTAGCAATTTGAATTTGTTTTTCCCCTCCAAATTCACAAGTTGGCCTCATAATATTTCAAGTCAACCTACCCCAAAGGACATGACCCTTCGTATGAACAATCAACTATAAATTGGCACCTTACCTCCATCATTTGGCATGCAACTCGAACTTCTTCTGTGGTGGATTTCTGGCACCTATGGCATCTTTCTCCATGGCATACGAAGCTCTTGAAGCACTATATATTCTATCTAATGCAGCCTAATGGTGGCATATCTCTGCAGCCTAAAAGGTGCCACCTTTGCAGCCTAATGATGGCAATCTATGCAGCCTAAATGGTGGCATCTTTGTGGCCTAATGATGGCAATCTCTGCAGCCTAAACAATGGCATCTCTGTGGCCTAATGATGGCAATCTCTATAGCCTAAACAGTGGCATCTCTGTGGCCTAATTCTGTCATCCTATATGCAGCCTAAACAGTGGTATCTCTGCGGCCTAATTCTATCATCATATATGCAGCCTATTCTGTGTACAAGGCCGAGTCTGTAAGACATTTTCTGGGCAGGTTTTGCTTCTGGTTTGGAGGCTAATTCACTATGATAGGGCCGTCATTTTCTCTGTGATATTACAGGAGGGTAGAACCCTAAATTAGAGTTGGTTTGAGGTTGGAACAGACCCATTTGAAGGGCCGAATTTGCTTGAGGGGCAGTGCGGGATATATGGGTAGCTTGCAAATGAAAAACGCAGGACTTGAGGAGGTTTGGAGGCTGGAAGAGTGCAGTCACATCAACTACAGGAAGCCCTAACCGGGGTTGAGTTAACTTAGAGAAGAGTCACAGGATCAAGCCTTAATTAAGTGAAGATCAGAGGTCCTTCTTGTGAATAGGTGCCGAGATACATAGCTCAGGAATAAGGGCTCAAAACGAAAGGATCAACATTGTAATTGAAGGAGTTTGAGGCCGAATTGGTAACAGATTTGTAGCTCTACAAGATGCCCTAATCAGAGGGTCGTGGCCTCAGAAATTCAATGCACAGGTGATGTTCCTTGCAGAGGTATGTATGGTGTTCTCTATATTGATGTTTTGGTTCTGATTGAGCAACAATAGGAGCAGCCTATGCAAAGGGTGAAGGGCTGTTAAATAGATCCTAATTACAGTCCTTTGTGAAGGACAATGATATATGTCAGAGTTCTCATGACAGTGATATATATGGCAGTGTCCTTGTGACAATGATGACAGTGATAGAAAGGGCAGTGATATATGTACTTATAACAGTAATGTTTGGGCTAATCTTCAGTATTAGTGACAGTGATATTTGGATCAATGTTACCAAACACGGAATCGGCAATAAATTGGCGAGGCAAAAGAGCGAAGATTTTTAATCGGATCGGGAAAAAATCAGTGGATACAATAAATAAAGATATACACATATATTGAATTAAGAAAAAAAAAACATATTTCATTGATATTCAATAAAGCCATGTCCAAATAATGCATAATATCAATAGATGTCCAAAAAATCATGAGGGCAATGTGTATACTTCAAATATAAAATATATTTAGTATTGGAAAACATTTAAAAACAGGTACAAAGATTCAAACGATACGAGGAACTTCCAAGTTTTTGTCAACCAACACCGCGGACCTACTAAAATCTTACTTGGGGTTACAGTAGCATGAGTTCTAAATTGGGTTAAGTTTGCATTGGTAGTGCATTATACCCATTGGTAGATCACTTATACACTCTACGACAACAAATGAATTTAAGGAATTGCTTCATTATTATAGGTCCTTGTAAAGTTCCAACATTCTGCAACGATTTGCTTTTATTCAAAACGATATAGAGCTTTATCATACTACAACCATTTTGTTTTATTCAAAATGATATTTTTAAAGGAAAAGAATGTTGCTCAACCATTGGGGAGTAGCCACAAATATATATGTATACCAGCCAAGTCAATAGCTATTGGCATGAGCGTCGGGGCAAGTAGTTCGTGTTTGGTAAGCAGACTCATAATTCACTTAGGTGACTCTTTGGGCCTAAGGCATAGAAAACCCGGAAAAGCAGTGTAGTCCAGTAAGGCGAGTGATCCAACCAATGCTAAAGTTGTTGCCTAATACATGAAGTCGATTGCCTAATATTGTATACATGAAGCCAACCAGCAAAACCCATTGCAACCTTGACAAATTAGAGAAAGGGTTCATGTTTATTGAAGTTGAATTGCGCGCAGTGAAGGAAGAACGTGACAATGGCGTCGTTTGATCCACGACGTCTCTGGATAGGCGAGCAACAATAAGAAATGAAAGCGACCTCCAAGCGTGGCGGGTGGCAAGAAGAAGTGAAAGTGAAACCACAAAATAAAAAATTGCGGACTTTTAATCTATGAATCTAAGTGGCTCGTTGAGTCCTCTACAAATCGCTGAAATCGCTAGTCAAAGTCGCGTTAACCACGATTCAAAGTCGGTCAACACGAGTTTGACTCACCGAGATTTAGATCGGTTCATTTGGTTGAAAATCAAAGTCAGAATCGTGAGTACACACGAGTGATCGGAGACTCCTGTAACACTGGTTTGGATAGAGATTCTAGTTCTTTGGATAATGATGTATGGCAGAATCAGTGTTTTCAAAACCATTTTTAAAAACCGGTTACCGGTCTAACCGGCCGGTTAGCAAGGCCACCGGTCTAAACCGGCCAAAAAACCCGGTTGGAAAGGCCATTTCGCCATTTTTTTGCCCTAACCGGTGAAAACCGGCCGGTTTAGGAC